>JADRCD010182159.1:0-12648 GCA_019843815.1 Montemys delectorum
TGGAGTTCAACGTGCAGTGAGCATACTCAGTGTTCTGCATCAGTATATCCAGACAATGAGAGAATAAAGCAAGTGTTAAAACCAAATTCCTCAAGTATTAATTTTTAGATAATACTAGATTAAAACCTTAAAAGCTTACATTGACTAATTATCAGAGATAAATCACAGAAAAATAAAAAGTATAGAAAAGTGGATATCAACACAAATTATTTAAAAGGAAACTTTTATGTTTATAAATGAAAATTTTATTTCAAAGCACCTAATATTATTTTATATTAATGGAGTGAATCAGAAGTTATTTTAATCTCAATTTCAAACTTGAACTCCAAAGTTTCGAGAGTATATTGGAACTAGAAAGAAGAGTCCCATATTTTTAAGGCATCTCTAAAAATGACAGTGGCTCTGTATCTTATTTCCAATCCTTACGAGAATAACCTTAAAAGGGTAAAGTTCATCTATTGAAGCCAAGTCACACAAATCACAAATGACTGTGTAGCCAGCAGACTGGCTTTGGGGGTCAAGGTCACCCCTCGTCATTTGTGGCTGAGGAAGGAAGGAAGGGGTGCAGAGGTGCCGGGTGGGCAGCAGGGCACAGTGGTTCACAGTCTACTCGCTGGAGCCAGACTGTGGGGCTCAGCTTTCAGATATCCCATTTATAAACAGTTCAGTCTTAGAAAAAATATCTGTAATGAGTAAACAGGCCCAGAACAAACAGTATCTATCACACAGCAAATCAATCAGATGATGTATGCTACTGATACAGATATCACAGAGCTCAGATATAACATGTGTTAAAAGCCACAATTTACATGAAAATACAAAAGTATGGGAACATGGGGGGATATTCTCTCTGCACAATATATGTATGATTTTTTTCTTCTTTTAGTTTTACCTAGGAGGAAATAGTTCTAATGGTTAATAGTAAAGTGTGAGGTATGGGAAACCTGTAATGGTCCTAAAAATAACATGAGTCCATATCTTACCTTACCTGCTCTGTTGTAAGGTTCCTGCAAACACAATTTGTTCTTATCGATCTGTTTATTGTTCATCTCTTAAACTCTACCACAGACCTAAGGCTAAAAGGGGTGTCTAAAGGGTGGAATGGAGAATTGAACTGATTTAAAGGAAAGATGGAAGGCGTTTTGAGATAACAGAATATAAAGAAGTTCAGGACTCAATGTACCTTTTAAGTTTTGAAAGTCTGAAATGCCCCACCATTTACTTTATAAAAAGAAAGAAAATCAAAAGGAGGAAATGGAAGAAAATAGGAATTAGAGGCTCAGGGTTTTTGTTGTTGTTGTTGTTGTTGTTGTTGTTGTTGTTATTGGATTTTTGTTTTGTTGTTGTTGTTGTTTTTAAATTTCAGACACTGCTGGTATGTTTATAAGCACATGTCTAGCATGGGGTTGGAAAAGTGACTTTGAGCTTGGAAGGGAAGACTATGAATAACTGTTTGGAACTTACCTGCCTAAAGGTGTGATCTGAGCTAGGAGAACAGAGGAAGTGACCAAGAAATGTAGGAATAAACAGGGAGACAAGAGAGGCCAGAGCAGGATCTAGGGGGAACAGAGTGCTGGGAGAGTTTTGTGGAGTCAGATGTGGAGGGGACAAGGCAGACTTGAGGTAGTGGAGAGATTCATTGCAGCAACCTGATAGGACAAGCAGGACTTCCCTAACCAACCATCCCAACTACCTCAGCCTTCCTCACGAGCATTTCCAGAAAAATATCATGGCCAACAGACTTGGCTGCTCTCTTTGTTCTTTGGCAAATTTTATTAAGAGTAACATGTTCTCCTTGTGCCATTAAGTGCTGAAAGAATTAGCACTGACATTCAAACATTATATATTCCATATATTTGATTAGAGCTGACCTGTAAACTGACATTCTTGCAAGGTAATACCAACATTTTATCTCAGACAGAACTCTTTCCTAAGCAGGGATTTGCTTTGGTAAGGTTTATTTTGCCAAGCCATTGTGTTGTGTCATTAACTTCAGATTCTTAGTCATTTAATTTGGGCTTGACTAAAACTTTCTTCTGAAGTAGTGGCACAGTAGCTAGATGTTAACTGTTGTGCCTCAGGTGGGGATGAATGACTTCGAGGAGAATGAACCTTCCAAAAGGCAATGGCTAAGAAGCCAAAGGCAGCCATCAAGTTCAGTGAAATAAATTAGCTCCGCAAACACAAGCATGGTGTGCTTTAGTTTGCATGTAGAAGCCTGGGAAGGGGACGTCAAACTGAGAGGAGGATTAACTGTGAATGAGGAAGAGGAGAGGTAGAGGTGAAAATGATCAAAACATTTTATGAGTGTATGAAGGTATCATAATAAAAATTCCCTTGTATAGCCAATAGCTTCTGCTCTAAGATCAAGAATTGACAAATGGGACCTCATAAAATTGCAAAGCTTCTGTAAGGCAAAAGACACTGTCAATAGGACAAAACGGCAACCAACAAATTGGGAAAAGATCTTTACCAACCCTATATCTGATAGAGGGCTAATATCCAATGTATACAAAGAACTCAAGAAGTTAGACTCCAGAAAACCAAATAACCCTATTAAAAATGGGGTACAGAGCTAAACAAAGAATTCTCAACTGATGAACACCAAATGGCTGAGAAGCACCTAAAGAAATGCTCAACATCCTTAGTCATCAGGGAAATGCAAATCAAAACAACTCTGAGATTCCACCTCACACCAGTCAGATTGGCTAGGATAAAAGACTCAGGTGACAGCAGATGCTGGAGAGGTTGTGGAGAAAGAGGAACACTCCTTCATTGCTGGTGGGATTGCAAACTGGTACAACCATTCTGGAAATCAGTGTGGCAGTTCCTCCAGAAATTGGACATAGTTCTACCAGAGGACCCAGCTATACCACTCCTAGGCATATACCCAGAAGATGCTCCAACATGTAATAAGGACACATTCTACACCATGTTCATAGCAGCCTTATTTATAATAGCCAGAAACTAGAAACAACCCAGATGTCCCTCAACAGAGGAATGGATACAGAAAGTGTGGTACATCTACACAATGGAGTACTACTCAGCTATTAAAAACAATGAATTTATGAAATTCTTAGGGAAATGGATGGATCTGGAGAATATCATCCTGAGTGAGGTAACCCAATCACAAAAGAACACACATGGTATGCACTCTCTGATAAGTGGTTATTAGCCCAGAAGTTTAGAATACAGGAATCCCACAAACCACAAGAAAATTAAGAAGAAGGAAGACCAAAAGGTAGACCTTTCATTCCTTCTTAAAAGGGGGAATCAAATACCCATGGAAGGAGTTGCAGAGATTAACTATGGAGCAGAGACTAAAGGAAGGATAAGCCAACCTAAATATAGCTATCTCCTGAAAGGCTCTGACAGTACCTAGCTAATACAGATGTAGAGGCTCACAGCCATCCATTGAACTGAGTACACGGTCCCCAGTGAAGGAGTTAGAGAAAGGTTCTATGGAGCTGAAGGGTTTGCAGCCCCTTAGGACGAACAATAATATGAACTAACTAGTACCCTCAGAGCTCCCAGGGACCCAACCACCAACCAAGGACTATACATGGTGGGACTGATTGTTTTGGCAGCATGTGTATAGTAGAGCATTGTAAAGTTGATCATCAGTAGGAGGAGAGGTCTTCTGCCCTGTGAAGGTTCTGTGCCCCAGTGTAGGGGAATGCCAGGGCCAATAAGTGGGAGAGGGTGGGGTGGCAGGCATGGGGATGGGGGAGGCAACAGGAGTTTGTTCTTGTTGTTTTTGTTTGTTTGTTTGTTTGTTTATTTGTTTTTTGGAGGGGAAACTGGGAAAGGAGAAATTTACATGTAAATAAAGAAAATACCTAATTTAAAAAAAAATTCCCTTGTATAATAAATAAAATATAGTGATAAAATTTAAACAGAATTCAAAAGCAAACAGAAAAAATGGTATTTTTTTTTTCATTGTGAGGCTCTTAGTAACTGCTGTTTAGTAGGCTCTGTGAAGAATTTGGACAAGCAGTTTCTGAGGCAAGCAGAGAATACCCAGAGCTGTGGAAAATGGTGGGACTGGCCATCCTGGAGATTTACCTTGCCTAGGAGAGGTGCTTCATGAACATCTTTCTATTTAACACTTATTTTCATGGATTTCTTATTAAAAATGTGAGGTTTTACTTTGTAACTGACTCCACAGAGCTTCCAGGTGCTGTGATACCCAGTGTTCAGGCAGGCTCTTGCAGATAGTTTTGCAAATAAATGGGGGTAGCTACTGGTGTAGTCGACAAGAAGATGCTGGAGAAGGGAGTTGTGTCCTCTTTACTTAGCTCCTGACAGGACTCTTATTCCTTCCTCTGAACAAAGAGTCTTCCATCCTAAATGTTGATTCCACAGTGCTACCAGGCTGTTGTTAGTCGGGTTTGATCTTTCTGCCTTCTAAAGCACAGGCAGCACACCACAGGAAGGGAGCACATGTAGCCCCTGGAGGACTTCAGGAGGAGGAGCAGGAGCTGTTTCCATGCATCCCCATATTCAGAACAAACGTGATTTTCAAACAACTTGGTGCTTTCTATTGGCAGTTGTAGGAGCTAATGTTCATTGAGTGAATACTGTGGTTTGATAATCCTTAGGGTTTTTTCTGGCCTTAGTTCCTCTTTTATTTGTCACATAATCCTGTGTGATGGGAGAGTTATCTCCATTTCACAAACAATAAAAGTAAGGCCCTGACTAGTAGGAAACCTTCTGTAGGTCTTGAGATGAGTCAGTACAAATTGTGATAACGACAAGAATAAACTGACTTACAACAGTATCTAAGAAAAGTTTGCATGCACTGGGACATGTAACACACCATATCCTTTGGGGAATGAGGTCACTTATGCACAAATGGGGATAGGTAAAGATAGTAAATATGGATACAAATAAGGATAGTAGGATTGGGGATATGGATATGGATATGTAAGGGAGGGTGCTTGTAGGGAAGCATGAAGAACTAAGTTTGGAATGCTAGCACTTATTTTAAAAGCTAGGTGTTACGGCTCCTGCTGTAATCTTGGAGATGGTACATTCGAAGACAAGCAAAGAAGATTGCAGTGTTAGCCCAGCCAATAAATGGTCAGCTCCAGGTTCAGACAAAGACTGTCTTAGGCCAGTAAGGTAGAAAGCAGTATAGGAAAGTACCTGACATACTCCTCTGGCTTTCATCCATTTCCCTACATACTGCATATTACACACACACACACACACACACACACACACACACACACACACAAATGAATGAATGAATGAGTGAATGAATAAACAAACAAGGGTAGCTTACAATGTTTACAGATGAAAGTGTCAACATGAGCATCTAAACTTCAACAAGACTCTGAATAGCACTTTAAATATAGCAAGAGACCAGTGAACACAAAGGCAGATTTCTAAGAGAAAGTATCTTCGAAGCATGATGCCACCAGCATCACTGGTGTCCTGGCATCACTTAAACCTGCTTCCAGCCTATTCGTCCACACCATACAGGCTAGGAACACTTATATTCAAACACAGTTTAGCTTTGATTCCATATAGAAGCCACCAAAGAGGGAAAGGATCTCTCACAGTGTTGGGAGGCTAAGAGGTTAATCAGTGAGCCCAGGAAGCATTTGTTACCCAGGCAGGAATAATTAATGGCTTAGCTGCAATACCTCATTTATTTTGAGAGCCATGTATCTGACACTGCTTTCCTTGGCCCTTTGCAAGGCCTATCAACAACCCATAGACTGCCGAGGCATTAATTATTTTCAGCAGTCAAAACACAAGCAAATTAAGCCAAAATCAGCAGTGATCAGCGATAACCACTCCAAAAAGCAGTCAACTAGGCATGTGCTTTCCAGACAGGTTGCTTTCTTATTTTCTAGGAAAGCATCAGTACTCAAGAGAAATGGCCCAAAAATACTAACAGGAAAATGATTGGCACCAATAAAATGGTCTAAAAGGAATCAACACATACAAGCGCATGCACACACACACATATGCACTCATACACATGAATACAGGCATAAACACAGGCAAGCACAAACACACACACACACACACACACACACACACACACACACATGAACACAGGCACAAACACAGGCAAGTATACAAATACACACACATGAACACAGGCACGAGCACAGGCAAGTACACAAACACACATAAACATATACACATATACTCAGGTGCACACACATGCACACATACACGCACATGTACCGGCACATGCACACGTGTGCACACACAGTGATTATCATCAGAGACTCTAAGGCCAACCAAAAATTCAGTATTTCTCAGACAGATAAAATAGCACAATCATGAGAAAACAACAAAATATTACAAATACAAGACATCCTAGGTCAAAAAGGGCTTCTACAAGTTAAAAAAAATTTAAGAGCAAAAAGGAAAGATAGAAAAAAAAAAACATGAAGCTTCAAAAGACAGAAAACAACACAAAAAATGATTCACTAAATTCTGAATGAGAACTCCAGCAAGAAAAAAAACTGAAAAAAAAATCAAACTACTAATTCTTTTTAAATGTTCAGAAATGGAACTATATAGATTTTCAGATTGAAAAATCCTCTGAGTTTCCCCAGTGCAAAAGAAAAGAGAACCCAAAGTACGTCTTCCCCAGTGACAGTTTTCCTTTACTAGAAGAGTTCTTCAGCAGTTTATTCTGTCAAATGAGGCTCTAGCCAGGGAAGAATTAGAATGGCCCCAAGCTACTCAATGCAACTTTAGACCACAGGATAATAATTTACATGTTTCCAAGAAAAATGGTTCTTTACTTAAGTTTCTCTGAGAAATGGCAGCTACCAAGCAGTGAGCTAGCTCAGGGCACAAATACAAAAATACCAGTGCAAGGAGAGCCCCAAAGCAGAGCTGTGTGACAAGCATAATGGTGACCCGGGTCTGACCGGAGAACGCCAAAGGTGAAGGTGTTAAGATAAGTTGAAGAGAATGAAATGCATAAGGGAAAAAAACTCGGAGAAAAGAAGTCAGTCCAACAAAGGGGGTAGCCTTTGAACACTCAGGGTGGACCTTCACATTTCTAGCAGAGACTTTTTAGGGAATGGATTTGTAGTAAATGCCTGAAAGTTAAACAAACTAAAATGCAATCATTTAAATTAAAATACATAAGAAAGTAATAATAGAATATTCGGTGGTCTGACTCAGGAACATGCTTCAGTCATAACACAGGAACTGACTATAGATCTATGTAAGGGAGAAAATAACTATAAATGTATGGACTAAAGAAACAAATAAGGGAATTATATTTCATAGCCTACATTAGAACTTTCAAAAGAAAAAATAAATCCACTTTCCTTTAGAACCAATTATTTCCCAATCTAGACAAATAGCAAAGAGACTGCTAAACCAGCTGTCAGTATCCAAGCTGAGTAGAAAGAAACACAGAAAACCCCGCAAGCCAGGAACTCCACTTTCCACAAGGAGACCCGAGGAAGCTTTGAACTTGTGAAATCATAGCCATACATTACTCAATTACAATAAAACTTCATGCTAAAGAAAAGCTTTCAGATTACTTGATCTATAAACTATTTGGTGACTTGAATTTTGGAATTTGATTATTTTTCTTAACTTTTCATGTAGTCTTTAGTTTATTTCATCTTACGTGGTTTGGGTTTAGAGTAAGACTAGAGGGGTGTCAGGCTGGGGAGGACAGAGAAGGATCACCTGATGGCTTGGCTTGCTAAGGCAGATGGGGTCTTTAACAAGAGCCATTTCCTGGGAGAGATAGACAGAGATGCTTCCCTGGGGTGAAATGTATGACACAGCACCAACTGGCACAGAAGTTAGAGGCTGAGGAAAGGGAGGGGTGAGCAGAAAGAGATGTGTATAGAAAGTGCTGGGACAGTTATATACTAAGAGTAGTGATGCAACAAACAGAAGGGATTGCTGATGGAAGAAGAAGCAGCAAGATGAGTTCTGCAAAGGCTGATGGGAGCAAGCCTCCCTGGCTTAGAGAGCAATGATTCCCTCTTATAAAGAAGGATATCAGAGATTCTGAGATATCAGAGGGAGATGGTGGAAAAACTGGTGCTTGGAAGAAGAAACACTCACCTGATTGCAACGATTTTTTTTTTTTTTTTGAAATGTGCAGCTTTTTCAGGCAGTGAAAGAAAACATTTTTCTTCTAAAAGTGATAAAATTGAGTTGTATTATCAGAGCCGAAAATCTACATTCTTTTAGGATAAGATATATATTTGTTGGGGGAAAATATCTCACTATGGTGTCAAGCTGTGGTATGTGTCTCTCAGGAATACTAAAAGATGCTTGGTGTGGGTAAAGAAAGAAATACATAATTTCACTTAGGACAGAAATACTACCTAAGAAACCATTGTAACATTTGAGCTCAAGACAACAAAACCGAACACAATACTTCAAGATATTTCTCAGGACAGTTAATGGTGGACAATTTCAGAGTGCCAAAATATAAATGATCATGTATTAGGTATTTGTAAACCTTATTTTCTTTAATTCTCACAGTCATGTGAATTAGTATATGCCTTTAAAACATGATAAAATGGGGCTTGCAAGATTGTTCCACCAGTAAAGACCCTTGCTATCAGATCTGAAGAACATAGATCCACAGAGCCCAGTGTGAGAAAACTGACACCCTCATTCATTTGTCCTCTGACCTCGACATATGTGCCACAGTACACATACATGCACACATAAACACACACACATACACACACACACACACATACACACACACACACACACAAATGCATACATAAATAAATGGAATAAGTTTTTTTAGTGAGAACATATATTTAAAAGGTTAATTTCAATACATGTTGCACAGCCTCCCAACAGCTGGAAAGAGGGGGATGGGGAACTGTCTGAATCCTAAATCCATTTTTGTCTAAGTCTGTGTATTTAATTTCTATGACTTCAGGAACACTCTAATTTAAAAAATTCACTTTAGCTACTGCTTCAAATTTTAAGAGAGTCAGACAATTTGAAACTTCATTTTCCAGCTTTCTCATAATCAATTATCCATAACTCCTCCCAGACCAGTGCATGCTAAATTCCCCCATCTCTCTCAAACTACATACTAATGAACTCTGTTCAGGTTTATTTACCAAGGGCTGTGTGTTGGTGACTGTTGGGGGTTGGTTTTGTGCACTTTATATTCAGGTGCTGATTTCTATGCAGACATTTGCCTACCGTCTGAACTGTGGCAAGGTCAAGCATCTTTGGTCTCAGTGTTATGTAAAATTGTTTTCAATCAATAAAGAACTGATTCAGCCTATGCCTGGGAAGGGGAGATAGGAAGACAGCGCTTCCTATCCCATCTTAGGGCCTCAGGGGGAGAGGGAGGAAGGAGAGAAGAACCACAAGGAAAGAAGAGAAGGAGTGGCCATGAGACAGGAGATCCAGGAGAGTTGTGAGGAGCAGGTTGCCAAGGGCTTGCCATGAGGGCACACACATGGGACAGAAGCAAGCCAGGGTAAGACTCAAACTACAAGTAACCCAGGGCTTGTGTGGCTAGGAGGTAAATAGCTTAGAGTGTTAGGACAGATGAGTATCTGTCCAATCATAGTGCTTGTTGATAAACTTAATAAGTATCTGTGTCAATTATTTGGGAGCTAGAACAGGAACGGATAAGGCTCTCAGCCTTAAACTACAGGGTATAGGTTACTCTTTTCTCATTGCTGTGGCCAAATGCCTGACCAAAAGCAACTTCAGGGAGAAAGATTTATGTTGGCTTTATGGCTGAAGGAGTAGAGACTATCATGGTGTGAAGGAAGGCAGGGTGAGTCCATGGCACCAGGAACATGGGAGTCCATGGCAACAGGAATGTGGGCATCCATGGCAACAAGAACATGTGCATAGGATTGCTTAGACCTCCACCAGGCAAAGGAAGGGGAATTTTGATACTTATCTGGCTTCTTTATTCTCTTCTCATTCACTCAGTACAAGCCCTCAGACTATGGGATGGTAATCACTCAGGTTTGGGAAGGTTTTTCTCATCACAGTTAATACTCCCTAGAAAGGGCATCACAAAAACACCAAGAGCTATGTTTCCCAGGTGACTCTAAATCCATTCAAGTTGATAGTGAAGGATACCCATCATAAGTCCACACAAACATGTCACTTTTAAACCAAAATATTCTACCTACAGTCTCCAAAAATCTCAGAGCCATCTCATAAAGCGAAATGCAATTAGTCCACTAGGACCCCCACGAGTTTCAACAGTTCTAAGCCTACAGCTTTAAGCTTTGCTCAAAAGCCCAAAGTCTAAATTCTCTCCTGGGATGTTAAGCAACCTCTTAACTTCAATCTGCTACAAATTCAAAGCACAAGAAACACATTTCCAATATATGATGGCTCAGAGTCAACATTCTCATGCCAAAGGAGGAAAGTCGGGGTACATAGGGAAAGATTGGCTCAAAACAAGACCAAAGTCTAATAGGGGGTCCTGTTGTTCATTGCCTAGCGCCAGGATCCTTCTGAAACGTCAGTGCAAGCATTTTGCTGGTCTATAAAACTAGGACTATGGGAAAAGCATTGCCAAGTTTTATAGCAATCTAGGGGTACATTCTGACACCCTTTTACCACAGTGTAGAGCCTTGGTGGATGTGCCTGACAAAACAACTTCCTAAATGGTTGCTTTCTGATGAAGAACCACTTTCTGAGCATGAGTATTAACTGTCAACTTGACAAGAATCTGCTGCCACGTCCACTCCAATGAAGTCTGTGACAAACCCAAAAGCTCGGCCACAGACCTGAGATGAAAAGCTTCAAAGGAAGCCAGTCTCTTGAAATTCATTCGTTGGCATTTCCTAACTCAGAGGTAGGCCAGATTTGCCCTTGCATTAGTCGATGGAAGGTCTTGCGTGCTAGGTGCCCACCAAGATATGATTAACTAATAGCTAGACAAAAATGGACATTGCTCTCTAACCTTTACCAATGTTTCAACATCTTAGCCAAACCCTGGCCTGGAATTTTGTAGAGAGTGTTACACAATCAGACTAATTGCTTCATGGCATTGTTATGGAGATAATGAAGGGGGTAGGGCATTATAGTATCACTGAATGGTAGTTGATAATCCCAGGGCAAGTTTAACTAAAATCCTCATTTCAGTCTTGTAAGGCTTACCACATTAGAATTGCAGCTGAATCACTTCCAGGAACTAGATTATTGTTTTGTTTTGGGGTAAAGTTATCAAGAATGGTATCCCTGGGGCATACCTCTGCTAACCCAGAAGATTAGCATAGTGGGTGTTTACTAAGCATGGGTGGGACCTTGAGCCGAGTGTGTGTGTGAGAGAGAGAGAGACAATGTACTGCAGAATATTACAGCTTCGAGCCTCTGCCCTCCTGGCTGGCTCACCCACAGCCCCCCAGGGACTCCAGCCAGGCCTCCGCACAGGCCTGAGTGTGCTTGGAGCCCGGGAATGCTGCTCGGGTCCAGAGGAGACGGCTGCTGTTTTAGACACAGTGTGTTTCAGATGGCCTCAGATGTACCTCGACCTCTGAGTCGCCTGACATTTCTTATTCATGTGTAATGACCATAAAGGTCAGATGTTTAATTTTAAGAATATATATTCAGATCCTGCACTTCCTTGTGTTGTGTCTGTCTGTTATTTCTTCGCTAACATCTTGCTGACCTGACCAGGACCCTGTTTCTCCCACAAGTTGAGAGAGGCCAAAGCTGGCCGGCCTGTGGCAATCTGCAATCACTTAGAAGGCCCTTCCAGGTCCACCAAGAAGGGACCATTTAACCTCTGAGGACAACTGCAAGAAACATGCTATTAAATGCAGGTTTGTTTTCCTCACATAATACATCTGAGTTGAGGTTTCCTCTCCCTCTGCTCATTGCAGTTCCTCCCCACTTCCTCTCCCATCACAATCCACTCCCTTTCTGTCTTCCATTAGAAAAGATCTTCTAAGGGAATAATAATAAAACATAATAATATAAAATACAACCTAACCCAAATAGGATAAAACACACACACACACACACACACACACACACACACACACACACATACCACACACACATGAGCCCAAGAAAAGGCACAAGACTCAAGTATAGTTGCAGAGTCCCACTCATTCACACACTCAAGAATTCCGTAAAGAACACTAAAGTGGAAAACATAATATATATATATATATACAAAAGACCTATGGTATCAATAGAAAGAAAAATATATAAATAAAATAATTTAAAAATATGAAAATTAATAAAAGAGAAACAAAAGAGAAATAAAGAGCCCTGACACCACATTATTGGAGCATGTATCCACTTTCTCTCAGATCTTGGACCCCATTGAATACAGACCCTTATAGGCTCTGTGCATGCTCCTTTGACCTCTGTGAGTTCATCTGTATACCAATCATATTGATGTAGAGTGTTTTGTTAGTATTCTCCATAACCACCACCCCTGGCTCTTTGTGCCTTCTCTTCCTCCGGGTTCCTGATCCCTGTGGGACTTGATTTAGACATCCCATTTAGGACTGAGTGTTCCAAGGTTTCTCTGTCTGCATAATGTCTGGCTGTGGAGCTCTATGTTTGTTCCCATTTGCTGCAGGAGGAAGTGTCTCTGATGATAGCTGAGTAAGGTATTAATTTATGATTATAGCAAAATGTCATTAAGAGTCATTTAATTGTTATGGGTTTTTTTTTTTT
>JADRCD010182160.1:0-11160 GCA_019843815.1 Montemys delectorum
CCTGATACCCTGAGTTTGATCCCTGGAAACCACAGAGTGGGAGAAAGAGGACTGACTTTTCTCAGTTGTTCTCTGATTTCCACACTGTGTGGGCACACATAAATAAATAAATATAATTTAGAAAAATGAGTTTCTTTTCAATGGAAGGAGAGTTTCAGGCTAGTGATTGTCATTGGAAGCCAGAAGTACTACAGTATTTAATATTTCATCTCTGATATCTATGGTCCCGGGACACCTCCATTTCTTCGCTACTGAAGATGGAAGTGTAATGTAAATCACCTACATTTCTTTAATTTCAATAGCCTGCATAATACTGTTCACCCAGACACAATCGAATTAGGAGTGTCTTGCTTGGAGGAGGCAGGATGGACCAGAGGGCCCGGATTACCGGGGCTCAGCTCATCAGAATCACAAAAGCTTATATTTTAATATGAGTTGCTGGCAGAACCGAGATCTGAAAACAGATTGATCAGAAATAAAAAGAGGCTATGAGTCCTGGAAAGAGACCTTGGGTTTTCAGGGCGGGGGGAGGACATTTAATGTATGTCTGCACAGGACAGCCTATACAGTGATGGGGTCTGCTTTATGCTTTATCTCCTCAAAGATTAAACATTGATTCCAGAACCAAGTGGCGGAGAGAAAGAAAATCATTTATTCTGAGTCACTGTCATGGAGGAGGGGTGGTGCATTTTCAATGACTTAAAAAACTGTCACTGCCTTGAACTCTTCCCACTTTAGAATACAAAAGGAACATTTTTAATTTAGATCCCCACCCCCCCCCCCCCCCCCCCCCCGGTGCCTGGGAAGGAGCCACCACAGTCACAGATCTGGGTTCCGGCACATATTTCCAAGAACTAGGGTTACAATGTCTCAAAATCTAATTACCAAACGAATCTCCCCATTTCAACCCAGCTTTGGGGGTTTTAGTCACTGACGCTTGGAAACATGGCTGGGAAAAAAAATCGATTTGTAAAGCAAATATTCTAGCAGTCATCCTCAGAGTCAGACAATCTATAGAAGTGCACTCAACACATCCCTTGCATTCACTGAACAGTGAGGGAGAAAACAGGAGCTGCAGAGGCAGAGCCACTGATGTCCTCCCTTCCTGTACCAGGTGCAAACTATCTACAGCTTTCAGAGCTGTGCAAAAGTTATGGGGATCCTGAGTTGAATCCTTAGGGTACCACCCAAAGTCCAAAGCAAAGATTTGAGTTAACTGAGCAGGGAGCAAAAGTGGGTCAAAGAGGGAAGTCTCGGTCAAGTGTTTGCCATACAAGCATGAGAACCTGAGTTTGGACCCTGGAGCCAATGGAAAAAAAAAGGTAAACACGGGGATGCACACTTGAAATCCCAATGCGGAGAAGGCAAGGATGGGAGAATCTCTGGAGCTTCCAAGACAGTCAGTCTAGCCTACTTGGTGAGCTCTAGGCCAGTGAGAAATGATGCCTCAAAAATTAAAAAAATAATAATAAAATAAAATAAAAAGAAAGGAAGGAAGAAGGAAGGGAGGAAGGGAGAGAGGAGAGGAGGGAAAGAGAAGAAAGGGACAGCAACTAGAGAATGACACATGAGTCTCACCCCTGACTTCTACATGCATGTATACACACAAGCATGTGCATATCATCCATCCCCTAACACACATGCAGGCATGCAGGTATACAAGCACGTGCATGTACACACAAAAACAAAAACAGAACTTCAGTGGTTCTTAAGTGGACAAAGCCCGTCTCCATGGGCCAGCCAGATGGTGTCATGGGTAAAAGCTGTCTCCATGTATAGAACCCCTGGAAGGGTGCAGCAGAGGCCCTGGATCCAGATGCCGTTCCAATCCTGAGGGCACCATGGCTTTCCTGTGCCAGTTAGAACAAGTCTTTGAGCCTAGTCCCCTGCTCTACAAAGTGAGATAAATGGATGCAGGTTGCTGAAGGAGTGAGAAAGGGCAAGGCAGGCAAACAGCCACGGGAATAACTCGAGCCATGTGTAGAATTCCTTTTCTGTCGCTGTGTCAGACCACCATAGCTGAAGGCAGTTTAAGGGAGAACGAGTTTATTTTGGCTTCTAGTTCTAGAGGGATAACAATAGCCCATCATGGTGTAGAAAACATGGTAGAGGGAGCAGGAAGTGGGCTGATCGCATTCCCATCCACTCAGAGACCAGAAAATGGGGCACAGTTATCAATCCTCCAAGCCCCCCTCCCCACAGTAATGTGCTTCCTCCAGCAAGGCTCCGCCTCCTGAAGGTTCTATAGCCTCTTCAAACAGCGCCACCTGCTGGGTATCAAGTGTTAAAACACATGAGCCAATGGGGAACATTTCTCATTCAACACGTGAACCATCCCTTCACTACACCAATGAAAATAGCTATGAAGGAAAACATCCTTCCTGTAGTGACTGAAAGGGAAATCTGACTGAATGGAAATGCTCAAAATTATCTCCTTCAGTTACTAAGAGCATATATATATGCCAAGCAGACCTTGACAAGAAAGAGAAGGAAGACCCTGTATGTGTGAGCATATATTTTCTGACTATAAGTTATTATATTTCAATTTTCATAGCACGAAAAATATAGAAAAGTACAAAAAAATTACACTCACTGTAATTCACTGACAAGAGGGAAAATTGCACCCACATCCCTGGATGTTTCCTTGTAGAATGATATATATTAAATTGTACTAATTGTGTACACACAAGGCTAGAGAGATGGTTTGGTGGTCATGTATTTCTGTACACTATTGCTCTTGCAAAGAATTGGAGTTTGCCCTGTCTCGGAAAAAAAAAAAAAGCAAACAAACCAAATCAAACAAAACAGAAAAAAAAAAGGAATTGAAGTGTGATTCCCAGCACCCACGTAGAGACTCACAAACACCTGTAACCCCAGATTCAGGGGATCCATTGGCGTCCACAGGTACTGCACACACATCATGCTCAAACCCACAAACATACACATACATAAAAATTAGTCACATACGTGCCTTCCTAATTATGCATTTATAATTTGAATGACTTCAGAATGCTTTTGTTTAATTAGTTCTAAAGAAAAGACTACTCTCTGGATCATAATGAGAAAACTATAATTTCAACTCTATAATTTCAAACTCTACCGAGAGAACGTGAGCCTTTCAATATTTTATGTGTGTTCTTCCTGGCTGTGTGTCTTATGGATTTTAATTCTGGTGCCAGGTTCTTTCAGTTCCACACATGTTCACTATGTTATCCCTAAATTGTTTATGGTTCTGTTGTTTGTGGATGAAATCTATTTTCACCACATTATTTGAAAAAAATTGTTACCATCATTGGGGAAATTATTATCATGACATTCTAGTAGATCCGAGATATCCTTCTAATTATCCAGCGAGAGAATCATATCCTCACTAAATAATGATATTCCTTTTATGTAAATAAAAAGTATGCAAGCTTTACAGGCATTTCTGAAAGATACTGAAAACCATTAACCTGTGGGACATGTGACAGGCAAGCTCCTGGGAAGTCACCCTGGCTCTTTGATGGGCAGGCAGAACACATCTGTTTGACTATTCTAACCTGAACACTTCTGTCTTTTGTTGTTGTTGTTGTTAGAGAGATGTATCCATGAATAGTGAGTTACAATTTTATAACGTTCTTATGTATTAAAAAAAAAACTTTAAAAACATTAGTAGAGACAGGAGATGGCTCAGTAGGCAACAGTGGTTACTGTGCAGATGGAAGGACCTGAGATAGATTCCTCACCATTGTAAGAAGCCGTACACGGACCAGCATATCTGTAACCTGGCCTAGGTAGGGATGGGAGACAGGCAGGTATCAAGAACTCATAGGACAGAAAGCCAATGAAACAGTGAGCTTTTCTCAAGGCTATAAGGTAAAAGGGGATATGAGGGAGACATCTAATATCCTGCTCTGACCTTCATGCATGCATATGATGCTGTGTGTTTGCACACTCATGTGCACACAACACACACACACATACACACACACCCACACATATACATGGAGTACCAATAACCAAACCCAAGCAGAAATCATGGATTAGTCTCTCTCCTTTGCCCTTATCTAACTCGGAGCCTTCTCCTGACTGATTGTACTGCTTCTAAGAGCTTCTGGACCATCCTGGGTTTTTTTCTATTTATTTATCTGCTTGTTTGTTTATTCTATAGGGGTGTTTGTCCTGCATATATGTCTGTGAACCACATTTATGCCTGATGCCCACAGAGGCCAGAAGAGGGTGTCAGATCATCTGGAACTAGAATTACAGATAGTTTTGACCTACCACATGGATGCTATGAAGTGAACCTGGGTCCTCTGCAAGAGCAGCCTGTGCTCTTCTCTTGAGCTGTCTCTCCTGCCCTATGTCCATTTGGTTTTGGAAACAGGCTCTTGCTGTGTAGCTCAAGCATATGTAGCCTGGAATATGTAGTTCTCCATCTTTCTGCCTCGGCCTCTGAGATCTGGAATTCTAGGCCTGTGCCCCTTCACCTAAGCCTTCTGATTGTCTTCCTCTCCTTGGCAGCGTGCAAGAGGATGCTCATCACACAGAGTGTGGTGGGCCTATGTTCCTGGATACAGTAGCATTCCCAAGGGAAAAGCCACAAGGTCAGCTGGTTCAGCCAGATCCCCTAAAGCAATGGTTCTCAACCTGTGGGTTGTACCGTTTGGGGATGGTTGTCAAATGACCCTTTCACAGGGGTCACCTAAGAACATCAGAACACACAGATATTTACATTGTGATTCATAACAGCAAAATTACAGTTAGGAAGCCACAGCAAAAAATAGTTTTGTAGTTGGTGGATTCATAACCACATTAAAGAGTCTCGGTATTAGAAAGGCTGAGAGCCCCTGTCCTAGAGGAAGCTCTTCAATTAAAAGACATTTTTAATGCATGTAACTAGGAAAATATGCCTTTCCAAGGTACTGTACAGCAGGAAGCTGAGGGCTTTGTGCACAAAATGAGGCATAACATAGGATGAGCAGCAGGTTTCCTCACTCTACAAAGGTGTACCGGTTCCTGGAAAGAAGAGAAGGCGACAGGGAGAAGGAAGGCTGAGCAGGGTGGCAGGATTGAGGTTCCCACTTCCCAACACGCACCTGCTCTAGAATTCCCGGTTTATGATTCTGATGGGCATTGTAAATTGGTAACCTGAAGGTCCAAATCAAATCCTGGGCAATGTTGGAAATGAGACTGAACTCCCCTGGGCAGGCCAGGCAGCCTGCAGTAAAGACGTGTGGCCTCCACCACTCCTGCCACCCCTGGCACCAGCTGCCGGCTGCCACCGATCAGCTGGAGGGACACACAGTGCACTTACCCTTCCCATCCCTGATGCTCACACCCTTCTGCTTCTCAGAGGTTCCTGTGATACCACCCTTTCCACTGAGGAGCCCCGGGGCTTCAGCGTGGAGGAGTGGGGAACCAGTATGGCGCCGCTCTGCTGAGTGCGGCATCCGAACTGAGACACGGGGTCTTGAGGATGACGTTTGTCCTCCCTGGGACCCTGTTTTCTCACAGTGCACACGGACTAATTCTTCTTCCTACAAGGCTCTTCCGATGGGTCTCTGCGACATTTCAGCCCAAACTCAAGCCATTCTGAGACAGAAACCTAAAACCAACTTGGTCAAGGGCTACGTTTATGTTACTCTGCATAGACTCTATACAAGCTCTGGAGCTGAGGTTGCCCTTGGCATGCCAACCTTCAGAAGACTATTAGTCACCTATCCAGCTCTAGCCCAAGGCTCTAGAGTGCCTGAATCCAAGGAAACATCGCCATATTATTTAGCCATGTTCCTAGGTGCTATTTTCTCTACAGCTGAGACCTTGATGGAACATAAATCTTACAATATTCTCTCAAGATTTTAAAGGGTAAACAGTGGGAGCAGAGTATATTCAGATCCAAAAAAAAAAAAATCCAAACCCTGCAACCCTGCATTGTCACTTAGGCAGGAATACACAAGGAGAGGGTGAAATTCAAGAGCTGGAGTGGGGGCTGGGGAAACAGCTCAGTTGGGGACATGCTTGCCTTGCAAGCACGAGGACCTAAGTCCTATTCTGTGGTGGTTTGAAAAGGTTTGTACCCCATAGATTCGTATATTTGAATGCTTGCCCATAGACAGTGGCACTATTAGGAGGTGTGGCCTTGTTGGAGGAAGTGTGTCACTGTGTAGAGAGGCTTTGAAGACTCCTAGGCTCAGGCTCTGTTCAGTGCAGGAGTCTCCTTGTGACTGCCTTCTGATCAAGATGTAGAATTCTTGGCTCCTCCAGCACCATGCCTGCTGCTGCCATGCTTCCCACCATGACAATGGGCTGAACCTCTGAACCTGTAAGCTAATGCCAATTCAATGTTTGTCTTGGTCATGGTGTCCCTTGACAGAATCAAAACCCTAACTAAGATATATCTCCAGAACTCATGTAGAAAAGCCCACCATGATGATACACACTTGTAATCCCAGAGCCAGGGAGGTAGAGATAGGTGGGTTTCTGCTGAGCCTGCCTGGTCTACTTGGCAAGTAAGAGACCCTGTGTCAAATCAAGAGGGTAGAGTATGAGGAATGATACCTGAAGTTATCTATTCTCTGTGTCCTCTAGCTTACACACACACACACACACACACACACACACACACACACACTCAGTGTGTGGAGATAAAGCAGAAAGCAAGGCACACAATTTGTCCCGCAACACATGACATCACAGGCACTGCACGGACCTGGGTGTCTTTGAGATCCTCGTCTTCTCTGCATTGTTGTACTAGATGTGAACTTGATAATAAACCTGGGATATCTATCTTTGTTCATATAACCAAGCAGGAAGCTTGGTTTAGCCTATGGTAGGTGACTAATATTGTACAGAAGCCTGAGCATTAAGACATCATGCATGTTCCCGTATGGGCAACTGACACTCTGGGTTTAGTGTGCAGGACTGTTTATTTAAAAATGACTAAAAACTATATTTCTTTATGAGAGAAATTATGTGTATACACAGGTTTTTCTTGGTTTTGTGCATTCGTTTGGTTTAATTGTGGCTGTCATTATTGATGTGGACGATTGAGTCAGGGCATCATGTAACCTAGACTGGCCTCAAACTCACGATGTAGCTGAAGATGCCCTTGAACTCCTGACCCTGCTACCTCTACCTCCTCACCTGGGCTGGTAGGCATGCAACACCATGCCCATTTTATACAGAGATACAATCCAGGGCTGCATGCCCCCCTACCCAGGAAAGCCCTCTCCTAGCTGTACTACATCCTCAGCCCACACCTAGGTATCCTGAGTCTCTTTTCTATGCCCCCAGAAGACTGAATGGCTCAGTCACACTGAACATCTGTTCAGATGTCACCATAAATAGCTACAGTACTGGAACAGCTGTTCATGGAGCTAGAACCAACATGTCCCCAGGAACAGGCCTGACTCCTTCCCGTGACCCTGTCCCTGCCATCTGCTGCCATCTGGCCAGCTCATGAGGCTAGCAATTGTTCCCCCTGAGAGTCCTTCTTTCAAAATTCATTTTTAAAAAATGCCACCGCATACTTCAGTCCATCCATGAACTCTATCAGGTGACCAGGTTCTCCACCAACCCCACCATGTTAATGTTCCCCAGAAGCCACTCCCTGTGACAGCCCATAGCCTGGAATTCCCCCACAGTGTGCTCATCCATTACTGCTGGGGTTGGCTTTTACACTGTGTGTTCATGCTATTCCAAGGGGGAAGTGGTTGCTGACAGTGCAAATCTGTCTGCAGACTCTCCTGGACATCTGCCCGCAAAGAACTTGCAGGTCAGGAGAGGCAGCAGGCTGGACCCACTCAGACTGAGCTCGGGAGAGCCAGACCACAACAGCTGCATTAAAGTGTCCCAGTTTCATTTCTGCTGCTCCGATAAATACTCTGACGAAAGCAGAAACTTATGGGGGGAAAGGGTTGAATTCTGCCTTCGGTTCCAGGTTACAGGCTATCACTGTGGGGAAGTCAAGGCAGAAACTTTGAATAGACGGTCAGATCACATCTACAGTCCAGAGCAGAAAGAAATGAAAAAAAAAAAAATGAATACGCTCATGCTCACTCACTCGCTTGCTTATGGTCAATTCTATTTCTCCTTTCTTACACAGTTCAAGATCCCCAGGCTAGGGAATGGTGCTGCCTACAGTGGGCTGGGTCAATCAACTTAATGAAGACAATCATCCCCAGACATCCTCCCAGGCCAACGTGATTGAGACAATCCCTCATTCAGACTCTCTTCCCAGATGATCCTAGGCTGTATCAAGTTGACAATAAAAAAATCGACTGGTTTAGCTACAGCTGGTCAGTGGCCCAGCTCCATTTCCTGGAAACCCCCTCCCGCTGTTCCCTTCTGGCTGTTTCTTTAGAAACATGCTTTAGAAACATGTACCTCAGAGAGCACATAACCAACACTAGGCACCAGGCAAGGGGCTCTCTGAAGACCACAGATCAAGGCTCAGTGAAGAACTCTAGAACAGGATGAGGCCTCCAGAGTTAGCCTGAGAAAAATGTACAGAATGTAGTTATTTTTGCTAATGTGATTCTGACCGATGGTCCCGACCTCTTATTTAATGTAATACTATTATATAATATAGGATTCTATTTAGGCAATAGCTCAGCCAAAGAGCAGACTGAACATTACTGCTCAGGAGACGGCTGAGAGCAGACTGACCCTGCACACCCAGCTCATAGCCCAGCTACCTCAAGAACCCTGTTCTCACTCCATCTGTGGAATCTATAGTCTCCAGCGCACTTAGACCTCAGGTAAGATGAGCCGGGACCCCAAGATGCCCTGACCAAAATATGAAAGAATGGAAGATTGTCTCAAAACAAAGGCCAATTCCGAGACCTCAGGAAGGGGAGGTAAGGACAGAAAACAGCCACGTCAGGAACACACAGGGCTGCGTGGACAGCAATGACCACCGAAGAGACGTCCTGAAGAAAGAGACAAGGAAAACCACAGAAGACCCATAGGGGCACATGAGAGAGAAGGGCACAGGGAAGACACTGGGGGCCACACACTCCCATTGTGTCCTTGGCTCTGCATGCAATGAAGAGGAGATGGGAAGAGAAGGAGGAGGTAGGCCAGTCACAGGGGAAGTAGAAACTACTGAACACACTGTAGATCATGAACCAGCAGGAAGGGAGGAGAGATGAAAGAGAGGAAGGGAGGGTGGAGGGAGGGGGGATGCAAGAAAGGAGGCAGAGGAGGGGAAAGGAGAGAGAGGGAGGGAAGAAGAAAATAGGGAAGGGAAGTAGGGAAGAGGCAGGAAGGAGGAAAATGGGGGGTGAAGAAGAGAAAGGGAGAGATCTGTGGAGACCCTGGTAATAGACAATGTTAAGAGCTTTCTCCAGACCACTTCCCAAAACATACAGACAAAAAACAAAGACAAAAACAAAAAACAACCCAACAAACAAAATAAAAGCTTGCTCAGATCTTCAA
This sequence comes from Montemys delectorum, assembly GCA_019843815.1. Classification (NCBI taxonomy): domain Eukaryota; kingdom Metazoa; phylum Chordata; class Mammalia; order Rodentia; family Muridae; genus Montemys; species Montemys delectorum. Next base: position 9,421 of record JADRCD010182160.1, read on the forward strand.
AGACAAGTAGAAATTGTCACAGGAAATATCAGTAAATCCCCGAAGACCAAGTAAGATTGAAGAAATGCTTGGCCCAAGCTCCAGCCATATTTTATTTTTAAAATAGGAAGGACATTACGCCCTCAAGCCAGTTGCTTGGAAATTCACAGTCTTTGGGGACATCTTGGGTCAAGTTATAAATAAACCCACCCCTGTAGCTGGCTGGCATATCCTCACTCAGCGAAGGAGACCCGTGGGCATGCTGAAAGACCAGCTGAAGATTGGCCCACGAGGGCCCGGGGGTGGGTGCGGAGATGCAAAAGCCAAGAGGCAGGGCTGAGTCCCCACCAACAGGGTGAAATCTTTCCCGAGGCTCCGATGCTCCTTCGGCTCCAAAGGGGCTCACCTAGAAAGCGAATTGGAGTCCTTAGGGAGATGATTTTTTTTTTTTAAATGAATCCCTCAGAAAGCCCAGTGATAAAAAAGAAACAAGCACCCCGCTAGCCTAATGTAGGACAGACAAGCAGAAAATACAAAAGATGAAACTCGGACTGGAGGGAGGAGGGTGAGCAGAGAGCTGCACCGGCCTTTAAAGGAACAACCTGTGAACAGGTCCACACTAATAAATTTGGAAATCTAGAGAAAAGGGGGACACCTCTAGGAGACTGCGTTCTATAAACATGCACCCGCGCCAGGAGAGATGCCATTATAAAGTAAAGAATAAAGCTGTAAAAAATTACCACTCAAGACCCTGGAGCCTGGTCTAAGGAAAAGCATTGGTGTCAGAAGGGAAGAAAGGAAGACTCCCACTGACCCAGGCTTGGAGCGGGGAGGAGCGCAGGTCAGAGGATACAGCTTAGGACTCAGAGTGGAGCCTCCACCAGCATCAGCCTAGCATTCCAGGTCTCAGGGGAGGGACAACGGGAGAAATTAATGAGAGAAATATGAACTCAGGAAAAGGACAGGAATGTCATTATCTGGGGACGAAATGAGTCTTTATTTACTTACTTGTTTGTTCACTGAGACAGGGCAGAACTTAGTCCAGGCTAAGCTGCCTTGAATTCCTGATCTTCTTTCCTCATCTCGAAAGTTCTGGGTTTGCAAGTATGCACCCCATGTTTGTTTTAAAAAAACAGTTTGATTGAAGGCAGTCTAAGAAACCTGAAATATTGTTTCCTTGTTAAAGACCAAAAAAGGCAAAACACTTAGGTGGCTGAAGAGGCGACTCAGCAGTTAGGAGCTCTTGTTCCTGCAGAAGAAAGATGCTGTCCCCAGAGCTCACGATGGGATGTAGCTCTAGTTCCAGGGGATTCTGGTCTGTGCAGGCACTGCACACAGACGGTGCACAGGTATGCATGCAGATGAATACTCATACAGGCCATTTTAAAAATCTTTTTAAAATGTAATAAAATGGGTTAAGATAATACTTAAGCTAAATTTTGAAAATTCCAAATAATACAAACTTGTAGAATTTTGACTAAGTATACCCTATGAATGACCAGACAAACTTAAAATGTTTACTCATTTTTCATTCACTATGTTAATAAACAGAGTGTGTATTTACATATATGTATATATATACATATACATACATATGTATATATATGCATATACATATACATATATATGTATGTATATACATATACATACATATGTATATATATGCATATACATATACATATATATGTATGTATATACATATACATACATATGTATATATATGCATATACATATACATATATATGTATGTATATACATATA
>JADRCD010182164.1:0-11404 GCA_019843815.1 Montemys delectorum
GCCCTATCGCACACTAGCAGTATGCGCATACTATTCAGTATGTTGGAAAGAGTACATGAAGTTGGGGTTAAAAAGTGATTAGAGGTATACAGGAGGAGATGGAGGGGTTGGAGCAAGGGATGAACTTGGTCAAAATACATTATATGCATATGTAAACTTCTCTAACAATAAATACAGTGGGAGAAATTCAGCATAAGTCTTAATTTCTCATACAAATATACATAATAAGCTTTACATTATGGCCCTAGTCAATACAACAATTGCTAAAAATCTTCCAACAAATTTTCTTAATAATTACTTAAAGTCACTTGCAACATGCATTTATTAAACTGTTTATAAAACTGATAAACAGTTCTTAATAGTTAGTTTTTAGAACTCTTTTTTTTTAATTTTAGAAAGGAATCCACACACTCTTAAAATAAATTCTTTGAGCTTTCTCAAATCATTTTCTCTTTCTCTTACCACAGTTTTCTATATTATATATTTTGAGATCTAGGATAGAAGCAAACATGAATGCCAGAAACAAGACAAAACAAAATAAACAACAACAACAACAAAAAACCCCAAAACCCAAATCCAACAAACCAACAAAAATACTGTCAATGAAATGATTCCTAATGATATTCTGCTATAATTGTAGATTGGTTCCTAGACCAGCTGTCATCAGAGAGACTTCATCTAGCAACTGATAGAAGCAGATGTAGAGACCCACAGCCAAACTCTAGGCAGAGGTGAGGGAACGCTTAAGAATAGGAGGAGGGGGGATTGTAGGAGCTAAAGGGTACAGAGGATACCGAGAGCCCTAAGATCTCAGAATCAACTAAGCAGGACTCATGGGTTCTCACAGAGACTGGAGTGAAGCAACAGTCACAGAATCTACATGATTCTGCATTAAGTGTTACACATGTAGCTTAGTGTTCTTGAGGATCTCCTAACAGTGGAAGTGGAGATGTCTCTGACTTTCACCTCTTCTTGGGACCCTTTTTTTTTTCTCATTCAGTCTAGATTTGAGAGTTTGTGCCTAGTCTCATTGTAACTTGCTACACTATGTTCAGTTGATATAATTGAGAGGTCTACTCTCTTCCGAAAGGAAATAGAGAAAGCGTTGACCTATGAGGGAAGGGAGAGTGGGAAAGCAAGACAGGGAGGAATGGAGGGAGCGGAATCTGTAGTCAAGGTATAATGTATAAGAGGAGAATAAATAAATTGATTAAATAAAAAAAAAGGAATTAAGTGGTCAGTGAAGAAAAAATGTGGATATGAGGATGTGCTTTAGGGAGTCGTGCCAATATTTTAGTTGAAGGAGCATTTTCTTCCGTGAATGTCCATTTATATCCTGTGTGTCTTTTATGGCTTTCATAAAAAAAACCGCCACTGAGCACAGTTTAAACACAGTGACTTCAACTTACTCATCTACTAGTGAGATGATTTGACAGTGGTGCCTCTAGCCTGGAGGAAAAAGCTTGAAACAGGAATGCTGTTCTACTATCTCCTTTGGAAAGCCATTATTGGTTACTTCAAGTCAAAACCCTCCATTTTCTATACAATGACTTATTTTTAACTGTTTGAGAAAAGTGCCTTGGCAGAGCCATGGTATGGCAAAATAAGAGTTTAAGTTTGGGATCAGGGTCAGCCTGAAGCTGAACAGTGGGATTTCTTTGGAGTTTATTTGATAAGATGAATCGCCAGCCTCTTGATTGAGAAGAAAGCCTGAAACAAGACAGATATAACTGTGTGGCATGAAGTGCACACAGGACAAGTGGCCCTACACATTAGCTTCATCTTTTTTCTGTTTATGATATAATATAAATGGGTATGATTTTATTTTCGTGTTAATGTGTTTTTACACAAGTGACTTTTTAGTTCTTGGGAGTATTACTGAATCAACTTTAAAATGCATTTATTATTTTATTAATAAACAAAGAATTAGGCGTTATTGTGACATTTTTTAAAAACATTTGCTGTATTTAGCTTCTTCTCTCCACACCCTCTCCTCTCTCATCTCCTGTGGGCCACCCATCATTAATAGTTCCTTTCTGCTTTCATGTCACATGTGACTTCCTGTCCTCACCTTTTCCATCACCTTTTGTTGCCTTCCTGTGTCTTACAACTAGTTTTAGAGTCTATGCCAACTCTCACACTTGTTTCTTGACATACATACAATCACTGAAAGTTCTGGTCCACATACAAGAGAGAACATGTCACTTTGGTCATTCCGAATCTGTGTCACCTCATTTAATATAATGCCTTCCAGGTCTTCCCAGTTCCCTCAAATACTTATAATTTAAATTTTCTTTTTTTTTCTTTAATTTTTTATTAGATATTTTCTTTATTTACATGTAAATTTCTCCTTTCCCAGTTTCCCCTCCAAAAAACGAACAAACAAACAAACAAAAACAAGAACAAATCCTGTTGCCTCCCCCGTCCCCATGCCTGCCACCCCACCCTCTCCCACTTATTGGCCCTGGCACTCCTCTACACTGGGGCACAAGTCCATATTTTTATTATCCATTTTAAAATATGGTAGATTCTCTAAAAATTAAAAATAGAGCTATCATATGGTTCAATTATCACACTCCGTGGCATATACCCAAAGAACTCAACATCCTACCACAGAGATGCTTACCTATCTATGTTTACTAATGTGATATTTATAATAGTAAGAAAATTCACTCAGCTGGAAAACCTATCAAAAGACTCAAATTTTGTTATATTATTATTTAGAAAAGCAGAAGTGACACACATAAAAAAAGGAAATGCCCCAGGACCTTATTAAACTTATTTCTATTTTGAAGAAACAAATGTTTACAAATTAGTGAAAGAGAATCAAGTGAACTTGTTTAAATTGTATTACTATTTAAGTGGGCCTATATTTAACAGACTAAGAGTGAAACAACTTGAAACAATCCTGCATTAGTATGATTTTTCCCTGTAAAAGTTTGAATTATCTGTATATAGAATACAAAAACTGTTTCTCACAAATTCTGTAAGAATGACTAACATTAATTTTAAGCTATGTGTAGTATCTATTGTCATAACTCCAAGATAAATGGAGCCAATTGGATATAAAGCTCTCTGTCTATCTGTGTATCTATCTATCATCTATCTATCTATCTATCTATCTATCTATCTATCTATCTATCTTCCTATCTATCTATCTATCTATCTATCTACCTACCTATCTATCTATCATCTATCTATCTATCTATCTATCTATCTATCTATCTATCTATCTACCTATCTATCTACCTACCTATGTATCTATGTATCTATGTATCTATGTATCTATCTATCTATGTATCTATGTATCTATCTATCTATCTATCTACCTACCTGTCTGTCTGTCTGTCTGTCTGTCTGTCTGTCTGTCTGTCTGTCTAATTGAATGACTTATTTATTGCAGAATTGTGTCACCTGATTATGGAGGCTGAGAACTCTCCTAAGCTGTGATATGTAATTGAAAGAATCCAAATGGTCAGAGGTATACCTTAGTACCAATTTATCCTAAGGCTGAGCACTAAATATTTGCAGACTTAAGGTTAGAAGTCTGGCAGCCAAGCGCTTATGTCCAAGAATGATACAAGACAAATGCCTTATCTCAAGAAGAGAAAGATTGGATTCATCAGCCTCCATCTCCTTGTTCCATTAGGTCATTAAGGGATTGATTAGAGTGTGTTCATTCACTTGGTCAGAATGGATCATTCTGTCCAGATTCAAATACTAATCCCTTCAAGAAGCACTACTACCACACAGCAGGAGGTAATGTTTGTACCAGTTATCTGGATATTTTTTCTGCCCTTGCCATTTTTACCCTACATGAGATCATCATTAAATTCAATGTTTTGTTCTAGTTTCTTGCCTTTGAGAAGACCTGAAGACTCGCACATATCTCACCAATAAATACCAACTTACTACCAACCTGTATTGAAATATCACCTAATTCCAAGTCTCTGAGAATATCATGGAAGAAAGGACAAAAAGAATATTAAGACACAAATGACAGAGAGGAAGGCTAAGACAAGCTACCTTATCGGGATGGTACTCATGCCCTCACAACAAATGTTAGCCACCTATAGAGGGCCTTGACAGGATTGATCCAATCAGTTTTCAGGCACAGATGAAAAGGAGTCCAAGGGCCACTATCCAGTCCAGAGGAACTAAAAGCAATTTGCTGAGAACTGCAGAAGGAGAGCAAGTCATCTTCTTCACAGTTGTTGCTAAATAGTCAAATGTTAGCAAAACAGGATTTAAATATATCTATATTTAATATATATTGTGTTAAAAAGTACATACACACATGATGTTTATATGCAGTCACATATGTGTAGATGGACACACACACAGGCATACACACTGAGGCCTATTTAAAGCATAAACTAACTTCCAAGGATTTGAAAACAACTCCTTGTACTTCTCCTATATCCACAGAACCAGTAGCTGGTTAACTTTTACTGTTAATTAAGTACATTAGTGTTAGGTATGATCTGAGACAAGTGAAGGCCACACCATCTCATGCAATGTTAGATTGCAGAGAGGAACTTTAAGAGGAATATGCTGAGGCTTTCTAGTCTGAGATTTTTTTTTTACTCCATTAACTGCAAAAAATTACTCAACATGCAGAGACAAAGTAGCAGACCATTGGTGGTCAAAAATAAAGTAGAAAAAATCCCAGACAAATCTTCCCAAGTCTACTGAGGCATGTTTAGCTTATTTGGGTCTTTCCATGCTGGGTGCTCTTATGCCAAAGGACTGGAAATGAAGCAGAAGACCAAAGGAAGACAACAGACAAGGAGAGATCTGTTTCAGTGGACAATTAAACTCACTCAAATTGTCTCAGTGGTGGCAGCATGAGTGCTCTATACCAGTCCCAATGTTCTGGATTCCTAAATGTAAACCACACATGTAGCCTTATATTTAATATGCCTTAGTCAGCTCAGTGGGTGGACCACTCCCAAACATCTACGTGGGTAATGCAACAAACCAGAGAGGGCGTCCTCTGCCTGGTATTGGAGATTTGGTTAGTCTGTGGCTCTTAGAACATATGTTGTCCAGCCAGATGAAAACATTCCATTTAAACTACACATGTATATATACAGACATGTATGCAATAGGTTTTTGTGAGAAGATAGGTGATGGTATGATTCCATAGGACTTTTCAGGCATTCTTCCTATTTTCTTTACTCCCCTCGCCCTTCTGTGTTTATCTCCCTCCTACGCTCTGATTTGAGTTCTCCTTCCCATTTTTCCAATCAGGACATCTTTTTGTTATTGGAAACATTCAAAATTTCCTTTTATTTCTTGATAACCCCTGAAAAAAAAATGGTGTTCTGTAAAAAGACATGCATGTTAAGGAAAATATTCCTTTTAAGTTGTTCACATGAATACTAACCTCATTCCACAAGTAGCCTTAGCATGTTTTTTAAAGAAGTTAATTGTACCAAGGTATAGTTTTTAGAGCAGAAATTCCAGTAAAATAAATAAATCACCATTTAATCACTAATAAAATAATTATCTACTCTGGACCACTGTTCTCCTAAGTTCCTAAGTAAGTTAGCAATTAAGCAAGACTGAAAAACTCATTGCAGACAATTTTTCAAAGTTCTGGGCTACGGAAAGCATTTTAGTTACAGCCATAAGTGTTGACAAGTAGTAAAGTTTCTAGGCCTCTCTCATCCATGTGACTGGCCCTGTAAAAAAATGGGGAAGGTGATACCCATTATCTTTTCAACTTAATGGGCTTTCCATAATCAAGTAACACTTAAGATGCAAGAACCCATGTCAACATCGAGCTAGATTAGTATTGAGTGCGTTATTGAATAAGTACTTTAGTGGTGTATATATTGCGTTGGTAAAGTTTATTGTCTAGGGGAAAATTAAATCCAAGGGTAACTTTCAGTCAGGAGGCACTGAGTCAATGAGGCAAACTTATACTTAACATCAGAGCTTAGAGAAGGTAGCGTTCAGAATTTAAACCTACAATGTGCTCTAAAACACAAAGAGATGGGAACACAGCAACCACAGGACTGAGAGTAATGGAAATCATCAATAAGTAATACAATTAGTCAATGAAATATTTAACAACTGCTTGTTTTTATATCTATAGAATTTGGTAAAATATGAAATTGTGTCCACAAAGAATTTTACTTGGGACATGGCCTTAGACTGACTTCATATAAGTGACAAGGGTCATAATGAGCTCCTGAGGTACTTTCAATAATGAAACCCAAGGCAGATTTACCGTCGCTGAGTCAGGTGTTCAATGGTAGGAAAGATGTTCCAGTGATAAAATGTTCTGCTCACTCACTCAAAGATCAAATAGATAGGTACCAACAAATTATTACTGCCTTTATTCTATTAATGACAAAAGCTTGTGTACTAATACTATTGTAATTAATTTTGTAGTTACCTATCAGTTCTTGTAAGGCAAGCAAGGAAATAATGCTTGAATTTTCTCATGTGTTTGTTTTGAGGCTGAACTTTACAGGATCCTTCACTGTGATAAGGATGAGGGTACATTAAGAGTATTTTTTCAGAGTCTTGCAGAGTTGTTGGTTTGTTTTTATATTGTTAATATTGTAAAAAATACATTATTATTTCTGTTCTTTGCTTTATTTTCACCATGAAATGCCTGAGAAGCACATTTTCTTCCTTTCTGGGGTACATGATGTATGACATGCATGCTCATGAATTTTTCTTGTATGTCCATTTGCTTTATGGTCATTTTTTATTTTATTTTCACTTTTGTGTATATGTGTATATGTGTGTGTGATATTATTTGTTTATATATTTATAACATATATATATTTGTTATTATCTTGTGTTTGTGTATCTGATATATGTGTGCAGATGCAGTTATGCACATATCATAGTGTATATGTCAGAGGACACTTTCCTGCATCACTTTATTATTTCTTCTTATAGAAGAAATATAGGTTCCAGGATCAAACTCAAATCTTTAGGATTAGTAGGAAATAGAAAGGATATTTTTTATCCTTTTATTCACTCTTGCCAGGCTCCATTATATAAAATTTTGTCTTGAAAATTCCAATTTTATCCTAATGTGGTTTTTTCCTTTTGTATTGAATTATTTTATTTACATTCCAAAAGTTGCCCCCTTCCTAGTACAGCTTCGCCAAGTTCTTCACCCCATCCCTCTTCCTTCCTGCCTCAGAAAGGGTGCTCCCACCCTCCTAACCTCACCCTCCACCAGCATCCCTCTTCCCTGGGGCATCAAGTTTCCACAGGACTAATCACATCCTCGCCTGCTGAGGCCAGACAAGGCAGTACTCTGCTAGACATGTGCCTGAGGCCCCAGAGCTGCACTCGTATGCTCCTCGGTCTTTGGCTTAGTCTCTGGAAGCTCTAAGAGTTCTGGGCCAATTGATATTGTTGTTCTTCTAACGGGGTTGCAGTACCCCTCAACTCTTTCAGTCCTTCTCCTAACTCTTCAGCATGGGTCCCTGACCTCAATCCAGTGGTTGGCTGTATGTAGCTGCATTTGTCTCTCTCACACAGGTGTTGACAGAGCCTCTCAGAGGACAACCATGCCCAGCTCCAGTCTCCAAGCACAATATGGCATCAGTAATAGTTTCTAGGTTTAGTGTGTGGGCATGGATAGATCTAAATTTGGGCTGATCACTGGGTGGCTTTTTTTTTTTTTCAGTCTCTGCTCCATGCATTTTGTCCATGCATTCCCTTTAGGCAGGGACAATTCTGCTTAAAATTTTTGAAGATGGGTGGATGGCCCCCTGTCTCAACTGCGGGACATGTTTATCTACTGGAGATGTTCTCTTTAGGTTCTATCTCCCCACTGTTAGGCATTTTGGCTAATGTCATCCCCCATTGAGTCCTGCAAACTTGTGCAACCATTTTGGAAATAAATCTGGCCGTTTCTTAGAAAATTGGAAAAAGTTCTACCTGAAGAACCAGGCATACCACTCCTGGACTATACGAAAAGGATGCGCCACCATACCACAAAGACACAGGCTCCATTTATGAATTTGTACTCATTTATAATATCCAGAACCTGGAAACAACCCAGATATCACTCAACCATGCCACTGTAACCAGAATGGATACAGAAAATATGGTTTGTTTACACAATGACATACTACTCAGCTATTTAAAAATGAGAACATAGCTGGGCAGTGGTGGCACATGCCTTTAATCCCAGCACTTAGGAGGCAGAGGTAGGTGGATTTCTAAGTTCGAGGCCGGCTTGGTCTACCGGGTGAGTTCCAGGACAGCCAGGGCTACACAGAGAAACCCTGTCTTGAAAAATAAATAAATAAATAAATAAATAAATAAATAAATAAGACCATCATGAATTTTGCAGGAAAATGGATGAAACTAGAAAATATCATCCTGAGTGAGGTTACCAAGACCCAAAAGTACTTGCATGATATGTATTCACTGATAAGTGGATATTAACCAAAAAGTTGAGAATATCCATAATACAACTTACAGACCATAGGAAGCTGAACGAGAAAGAAGGCCCAAGTGTGGATACTTCAAACCCACTTAGAAGGGGGGAAAACAATCATCGGAGACAGAGGGAGGGAGGATCCTGGGTGGGAAAAAAGAGGGAATAAAGGAAGGGAAAAAAGTTGGGGAAAAACTTCTAGAAAGTCCCAGAGACCTGGGAAGTGAGAGGCTACCTGATGGATTTTCTCCTCTCTGTCTCTGTCTCTCTGTCTCTGTCTCTGTCTCTGTCTCTATCTCTATCTCTCTCTGCTCTGTCTCTCTCTCTCTCTCTTTTCTTTCTTTTTTTATTATTAATTTTTATAGACCTGTTATTATCCCTCTCCTGGTCATCCCCCTGACAGTTCCTGTTCCCCTTCCTCCTTCCCCTTTCTCTAAGAGGATGTCCCCCCCCCCCCCCCCAACCCCCCCCCTCTGCCAGACCTACCCACTCCCTGGGGTTTCAAGTCTCTGGAGTGTTAGTCAACTCTATGTATCTTCTCTCACTGAGGCCGCAGTAGGCAGTCCTCTGCTGTGTCTGTGTCAGGAGCCTCATACCAGCTAGTGTATGCTGCCTGGTTGGGGGCTCAGTGTCTGAGAGATCTCAGGGGTTCCTGTTGGCTGAGATTGTTGAGTTTCCTAGGAAACCCTCCTCATCTTCTTCCAATGTCACACAGAACTCGACTACTTCGGTTGTGTCTGTATGGCAGACCTAAAAACCTGATCACGGACCTGAGGCATATGCTTCAAAAGGAGTCAGCCTCCTGAGGTAGTCAGCCGCTGACATCTCCTAGCTCAGATGTGTTACAGATTGATCTCTGCTAAAGTCTATGGAGAGATTTGCGTGCTTTCTTTATTCAGGCATAAAGGTGCCCTAAGAAATATTTTGTTATTAGCTAATACTGAGATTAAACATTATTTCCTGGCCTCCACAGTGTTTCAATAATCTTAATTGATTTACTAGCTGTAATTAGCTTGAGATTTTTTATAAAGAAGCTGTCTTACCAGACAGGGTGTCTCAAGAGTTAGAGCTAGCAGTTAGGCACTTATTATCAGAGCAGTCTCACACAAGGCAGAATTGTTTTACATACTAGAGAGAAGTTTTAGGGCTTCCGTCACTAATTATCTATGTTACAACCAAGGAATACTAGTATACGACCTTCAGCTTCTTGCCTCAGACGGACCCAGAGGATTTATCTTGGGGCTACCAAAATAGCCCAGGAAGAAGGACACCACTGCTCCTCTGCCTTGCATCTGGCTGCTTGTTCTCACTGACCTTGATGTAGCCATCTCCTGCCTATGTGACTTCTGTCATTTGCCTTGTTTTCTGTATACTATAAAAGCCTGATTTTTACTTTGTACAAATTGCATTCACACACCACCTCCTTGTGTCGTGTCTGACACTCACCGAATTCTTTGGCCATCAGGCCAGAACTTTTATCACCCCGTGGAACAAGGGGTCCCTGAAGCAACCCAGTCCATGGCATTGCTACCTTTCCATAGTTCAACCTCAAGCGTCCCTGACTTCCATCCAATGGTTGGCTCTAAGCATATACATCTGTCTTAGTCAGCTGCTTGTTGGGCCTTTCAGACGACAGCCAAAATAGTCTCCTGTCTGTAAGTACAACATAGCACCAGTAATAGCATCAGGCCTTGGAACCTCCCCTTAAGATGGATCCCAGTTACTGAAACTCCTTTCCTTCAGTCTCCTCTCCATTTTTGTCCATAAAGTTCTTTTAGACAAGAACAATTCTGGGTCAGAGATTTAGACTGTAGGATGGTAACCCCATCCATCCACTTGATGCCCTGTCTTGCTACAAGAGGTGGACTCTACAAGTTCCCTCTCCTCACTGTTGAACATTTCATCTAAAGTCGTCACTCACTTTCAGTCCTGAGAGTCTCTCACGTCCAAGGTCCCTGGAACATTCTAGAGGGTCTCCCTACCTCCCACCTCCAGAGGTTTAGATTTACTTCTCAGCGCACCCCGTGGCCATTTCAGCTCATCCCTCTATTCCTACCTCCCTCTGACAGTTCCATGTACTGTACTCGGTATCTTACTGCTTCTGACTGCATTGGACATGATCCTTCCATTTCGTCCTGTTTTCTCACATGACAAATTTTCCAGAGATCACATGTACAGTTCCTAGTCTAGACTTGGAATCACTACTTTCTCTAAAAAGTCTGAGGAGTTCACTTTTTATATTACCTTGCTTCCTGTTCTCCTCACTGGAAAAAGCTATAAATGGTTACATGTGTATTTTATTCTACATACAATAGTCGTAGAGCAACCAATACCACCATGAACAATGTAAATTCTACAAAATAGTATTTTATATGTTCTTTCTGATGATATGATATACTACTGCTAGAAATTTGGCTTAATGGTTTTCCATTTTAAAGTCCATGTTGCATAGTTCCCCAACACGAGGTTATGTTAACACTATGTATACAGCTAGCTCTGTGTAAAAGTTTTATTTTATTTTCTGTTTTCAATCATTCTAGTCTAATTTTTATTTTATTTTATAATTTTGTCACAAACAAAATGTTGGGAAAAGGTAAGTGCTTCTATAAATCAATCAATAAATAATGAGAAAATGATTTCCTGGGTTTTTTGTCTGTTTATTTTGTGGTTTTGGTCTACAGTAGTCAGCTGGATGGCACTGTAAAGTAGGGGAGGCAAGACCAAAAGGAAGTGGGTATGGGTGCCATAACAACAGACATTTAAAATCATGGACTCACTGAATGTTAAAACTAAAGAGTGAAGGTGTGCAACAACAATACACACAGCACACTCACACATACCCCCATGTACACAACTCATGTGCACATACACTCACACAAACACATGGAAGCACCTACACAGGCATATGCACCATAACACACACAGACACATACACACACACATGCACACACAACACACACACAGACACACAACACACACACA
>JADRCD010182164.1:11504-26589 GCA_019843815.1 Montemys delectorum
ACACACACACACACACACACAGCTATTCCTTAATATCAAAATATCATCTCCAGTAAAACTTTTCAATAACTTAAAAGAGGGAAAGAAATAGTTCCATAGTGGAAAAACTTGGCAGACAAACCTGATCTAAATCACAGTTGTAAGTACTGATCATATCCTGAGGTAGAGTTACAATGAAACCCAGCCTCATCTGTGTGACATTTTAACCAAAAATATGTAAGCTCTATCTTCTGAGAAAATATTAGTCAGACAAATACAATTTTTAAAAAATAGACCTTACAACTTAACTTAAATCTTAAAATGAAGGGACAAATAAGAGTTACTCCACAATGAAGGGTCTAGAAATGTATAAAAAGAGTGTAGCACATGACCCTAGGCTAGATTGGTTTACAGTAGTCAGTTGAATAGTATTATAAAAAAAACAAACAAACAAAAAACTAGAAAAACAGAAAAAAATGACTATTGGTGCCATAACAACAGACATTTAAAATTTGTGAATCACTGGATGTTGAAACTAAAGAGTAAAGGTTCCTGTCGTATTAAATATTTGATCTCAATTGGAGATTCTACCTCTCCTTTGATCATTCGGTTCCCAGAAAAAAGACATAACTTTTATATTTCTAATCTGCCTTTAATGAGCTAGAGCTGGGCAGATATTACCCTCTATGCTATTATGTTTATTCCCTGCCAATAATCACACGGTATGGCTTGCCATGTTCCATCTAGGCTGCCCCTATGCCAGTTGGTCAGCCCTTGTGGCCATGTTTTCTTTCTTTTTTTTTAATTAGATATTTTCTTCATTTGCATTTCAAATTTTATCCCCTTTCCCCATATCCCCTCTGAAAACACCCTATACCATCTCCTCTCGCCCTGCTCACTAACCAACCCACTCCTGCTTCCCTGTCCTGGCATTCTCCTATACTGGGGCATCACAAGACCCAGGGCATCTCCTCTCACTGATGTCCCACAAGGGCATCCTCTGCTACATATGTGGCCAGCACCATGAGTCCCTCCATGTGTACTCTTTGGTTGGTGGTTTAGTCCCTGGCAGCTCTGGGGTTACTAGTTGGTTCGTATTGTTCTTCTTCCTAAGGGGCTACAAACCCTTCAGCTTCTTGGGACCTTTCTCTAGCTCCTCCTTTGGGGACCATGTGCTTAGTTCAATGGATGGCTGTGTGCATCCACTTCTGTATTTGTCAGGCACTGGTAGTGTCTCTCAGGAGACAGCTATTATCAGGCTCCTGTCAGCCAGCCCTTGTTGGCATTGACAATAGTGTCTGGGTTTGGTAATTGTATATGGAATGGATCCCCAGGTGGGAAAATCACTGGATGGTGTGGGGCAAGCTTACATAGTATTACTTGTGTACATGCAGAGTCTCTCATCCCTGAAGGTAACCAGGCCTTGGCAGGGCCAGTATTTAGCGTTACAATACATAGCAAAAGACCAAACTTTAACAAGTTCTGTATAATGAGGGTGATTCCAACAATTAACTTGAGTTGAGTCTTTGAGTGAAAGTACATGGCTAGTCTTTATGTTAACTTTCCCTGTATTTTAAGATTGACTTTTTATTTCACGTGGGACAGACTGAGGTTCTACAAAAAATGCATACTCCTGTCTCTCAACATAATGTGACTTAAATTTAAAATCTACAAAATTCTAATTCCATTTTAATATTCTTAAGATAAGTAATTTAGGTGAAAAGCAGGTGGTTTACTAGTCAAGAAGCTATATTTAAACAGAATCTGAGTCTATATGTATAATTTTAGCAACTAAGCACTAAACCATATATTCTTATTTTGAAAGTCAAGTTTCTGACCTTTGTCCCTGTTATTTGCTTACCTAACCACTTAAAAGAAATTTATCTGTCATGGGCAAATGTTTTTAAATACATATACATTTAAAAATAACTAATGAATGCAAACTAACATGCTTGTTATTTCCCATCATAGGCTTCTTTTGAGATAAGAACACAAGAATACTCCCTTAACAACTTTTAAGAATATGATTCATTAAATATATTCATCACATTGCCCCTACAGAACTCAATTGATTCTTCCTATTTAACTGAACTATTAATTAAAATCTTTGCAACTCTCTACGCTCAGCCCATAAAACTGTATTCTATTCTGTTTTTGGATTCCATATATAAATGAGATTACATAGTATTTCTCTCTCTCTGTAATTGGATTATTTCACTTACCATAACTCTTTCAAGATACTCCATGGTATTGCAAATTGCAAGTTTTACTTCCCTTTTATTTTAGAATGGTATTATATTATGTGTGTGACATTTTCTTTATTCATTCACTTATGATAAGCACTTATGTTTATTACATACCTCAACTATTATAAATAATGTAATGAATATTGGAGTGCAGATAGATATATTTTTGGTGTGTAGAGTTCAGTTAATCTAGATAGACATATATCCTGGGTGGAATCATGATCATTTGGCAATTCTGTGTTTCTTTTTTTTTTTTTTTTTTTCTGTGTTTCATTTTTGAGGAATGTCCCCATTCATTTTTGTCACTGCTATGTTAATTTACATTCCCAGTATGCACGAAATCGCTTTTGCATCACGTCAGCAGAAGTTTATTTTTCCTGATGTGAGCCATTTCAACAGGTATTGGGAAGACATGTTATTGTGGTTTGCATTTCTATACATATTAGTGATTTTGAACATGTACCTGTTAGCAACTTACATGTCTTTCCTTCCGAGAAACATCCATTCACTTCCTTTGACCATTTTGAAATCAAAATATTTGTTCAGTCTTATTACAGACTTACGTAGCTTTCCAGTATGTTTCTAATATTGACCTCATACCAGACATATGCATAAATAGAGATCTCGTTTCTTAAAACAATCTTTAATAATGAAAGTTGTCCTTTACTATTCATAAAATGATAGCTGAGAGAAAGCAAAACAGTTTTTAATCTGCTTGCTGGTTGCCTTGTGACCTTGGAAAAATCTTTTATTTTGAATAATTTGTAAGAGTAAACTTAAAATATCTCCAACTACCCAAACTCTCCCAAACTATTGCTCCCAAGCAGATAAGCATAATTTAATCAGTACCATTCCTAGGAGAGCAGGTTAAGCCAGCTTCCTACATTTGCAAGATTAATGTCATCAGTATTAACCCATCCATTAATGGTTTTACATGATAGGATTAACTTCCCTTATCTGATCACATGTTCCATTACTCTGTGCTTTTGAAAATGATAATGATTTTCACATCCGAGCTTCAAGAAATCTCTCCTTCTGAGAATTTTAAACAAATTAACATTTTAAGATAAATGATGAAAAAGTGACCTACAGGCTCCCTGGGATCTACCTTCATTTATTATATCAGACTCAAAATCTCTCTTTTCTATTTATCATTTTTATCAATTTTCCTATTTATTTTCTATTTATAAAAAACATTTATGTTTCTTGTTGATTATATGTATTTACCTTTAACTGCTTCTCTGGATTTCATAATCATTTATATGTTGTTTAATAAAATTCTAACAAAAGTATTTCAAGAATTTTAATAACTTAAAATTTTACATTCAATGAAATCCTCACGTCCTTGAGAAATTTATCATATGGCCCCTGGTTCCTTAGCCAGATACCTTTGGATAAAATAACTGAACTGATATCATTTCACTTCCCCTTTAATTGATTTGAATTGAAACCCTTCCCAGTTCCCCCTCCCCATCCCCTCCTCCTACCTCTATGAGGGTGGTTCCACACCTACCTACTCACTCCTGCCTAAGCCTCCTAACATTCTCCTATCCTGGGTCATCATCAGGCTTCCACAGGACCAAGGGACTCCCCTCCCAGTGATGCCCAATAAGGCATCCTCTCCTGCATATCCAGCTGGAACCATGGGTCTCTCTCTGTGTACTTGTACTCAGCAACCAAACCCCCCAAACCTCCCAGATTTGCAGATTTTTATCAGGAATTTGCTTATATTACATTATAATACAGAATATTATAATATATAATAACATATATTATATATCATAATATATAATATTATAATAGAGAATATTTATATTAATAAGAATTGAAGTCATTTTATTTTACACTCCTGCATCACAAAATAAATTCTAAAATTCTGCATCACAATAAAACTCTTGATGTGGGGGAAAAGTAAACATAAGATTTGGATTTAGATTTCTTGAATTGTGCATATAGCTATCAGCTGAAGAAATTGGGAGAATCACAGTGTCTCAGTGTACTTGGTTCTTGGAGTTTTATTATGAAGCTTCCATATATGCACATAAAATACATGCATCATATCTACCCCTCTGTCACATTTCTTATCCTACTTCTAGGCTTTCTCTTTTATTTTCATTTTTCTCCTGTAAATTCCAGAAAAGAAGGAAAACTTTCTTTATTTAACATGACATAATATTCTATTCCTTTCTTTCAAAATAATTTTATTCTTGTTTATGAACAAACAAAATATTGTATTGTTTGTAATAAATGTATGCAATATAAGCCATATTATCTTTACCATGTTTATTATCTAATTCTTATCATCTTTATCATCCATCAATGCATATTTATCAATACTATACATATCACAATACATAATGATGAGTCATCACTCATCCGCTATAAAAAGTACAATGGGAATCATGAGTGTGATGTTATGTCTACAGTAAGCTGACATTTGTTATATCTCCAGAAGTGCTATAGATGGATCACAGTTTTACTTATCTAATTTAATATCTATATGTTTATCAGTTCTCTTGAAAATTTTCATACTTACATCCATATAGCTGGATTAAGTTACATTAACGCCAACAGCATATATGTGAACCTTTTGCTCACATCTTTACCAGCATTCGCTGTTTATGCATTCTTAATAAAAATAATTCTGATAGGATGAAGAGGATACTTAATGCACAAGTGATTCTACCTTTTTTAATATATAGGAACTGTTTAATACTTTAATTTTTATTCTGCCCAAGTATATACTATGAAGCAAATCTTCTTCTGAAAGCTATTATTTTACCTCATAAGCTGTATATTTTTCTTTAATACCTTATTTAATAATAAATATAACCATTACTTTTAGATTTTGCAAAATCTTCACAGAAAATCATTGTATTTTATCTTCTTGACAAAGGTTTAGGATGTATATTATCCTTGCCCTGCTTTTCTTTTTTGATGAAGCAGGGAAAATTTCAAAATAATTTTGATGAATGTTGCTCTCTAACAAGTGATAGAGCCTTCAGACGCTCTCAACCAATCATGTATAACATGAAAATTATATCCATGTTACTTTTAAAGAAAGTATGGCCTAAGTAATAGATACATGATAGATGATCAAGATTTTAAATAATATGGTCCACAGGAGTGATGAAGGAAGCAAAGGTCAATGTATCTTTGAAACAGTTGTGTTTCCAGGCACATTTATATATATCCAGGATAGACATGGGACAGCCAACCATCCTTTAGATGTTTCAGGAGATCAGAGATATCAATACTATTTCCTTTTTAAACCGAAGGAAAAAAACATATTGGATATAGATCTCTTAAGATTAGAGTTAAAATTTTCAGAGTCTGCATAGTGTATTACAACAGATTTAATAAGGAGCAATAGCAAGGTTATTATTTCTAAGTGAATTAAAAGCATAGAAACCTCAGTGTCTTGTGTGTTATCAGAAGATACAGCCACACATTGTAACATACATCTATTATTACACGATCAGAAGTGAGAGACAGTGTCCAACCCTGTAATAGCAAAGAGCTCTCTATCATAGTTTCAATTATATACACAAAAGATTTTTTTAATAAATAAAATACTGGAGTTGAATTATACTTTAAGACAAAATATTCTATGATAAATACAAAACTTGTCACAAAAACAACATGAAATGCACAGTGTTCTCAATATTATGTGCACTATGTTCAGTCAGGTTACATATCACATCACAAAACAAATGGCAGGAAATATAATATTAAAATATTATCAGGTGGCTTATCTTATCAGAATGTAATGAAACTATAAATTAATAATGATAGGAATCTTGAAAAGTTAATAAACATATAGAAATTGAGTAATATTCACCTCTACAATCAATGGTCTGTAAAAATTTTTAAAGTATTGGAGATTAGTGAAAATATTTACTTAATTCTCTGAAGCCTATGGACTTCAGCAAATAAATATTTCTAAAGGAAAAGTTGGTAGCTTAAATTCCTACATCAAAACAGAAGAAATAGCTCGAGCAAACAAGCAATATTATACCCAAAGGAGCTAGAAAAAGAACAATCTAAGCCCAATGTAGGAGTATAAAATATAACATAAAATAGAAATAGACAAAATCTAACTTTGAAAGTAAGTGGCACAGGTTTTTTGTTTGTGGACTTGCTTGCTTCAAGAAAAGCGAAGTTAACAAACCCTTGATTTATTAACTAGAAAAAAAGATAGAGTATACCCAAACAAGCAACATATAAAAATGAAAAGGAAGTACTATAATCAATGACATAGAATCACAAGGAATTGCAAGAAACTACTATGAACAAGACAAAAGTTAAGTGGTATAGGAAAATAGACAGACTCTTAGATTCATTTAGCCTATCAAGACAGAACCAATGGAAAAAAAAAAAACCAAAAAAACAAAAACTAAACAGAAACATTTAACAAAGCAATACTTTTAAAAGCCAATGCCAGACGGCTTCACTGTTGACTTCTATCATTTAAAGGGTAAAGCTTATAAAATCAGATAGTAAATTGATGATTTCTAAGGAGAAGTTTCTGGAAAAAAAAAGGGGGGGGAGTTAGCAATCAATCAGCAGAAATGTTCACTTTAGCAAAATTCCAAATACCCAAAGGCAAAGCTGAAAGTGTAAGGGACACTGTCAAACTGTATTGGAGACCCATACTTCCCAAATCCAAACAAAGGCACACAAAAGAAAAAATATCAATTCTCTGATAAACATGAAGCAAAAACACTCAGCAAAACATTAACAAACTAAATTGTACAGCACATTAAAAGAATGACTCACCATGAGGAAGCAAGTTATATACCTAAGATACAAGCATGACTCAGTATCCATAAATCAGTAAATGGGTTACCCCATATGCAAAGAGAAAAGACAAAGACATGTGATTTAAAGATGCAGAAAAAGTATTTAACAAAATTTAAAACCCTTTCACAATAAAAACACACAACAGATTAAGTCTATAGGTAATGCTACTCAACCCAATAAAGTTTGTCAATACAGTCTTTATTGAGACGTTATTGAGTAACAGCTCAACTGTTGAGACCTTACTCCCAACAGATACCAAAATTAGACATTCTTATTATTCAAGATGCCACTTCTTACTACTTCTCACTTCTTTTCTTATTCCCACATGATAAAGCTGCTTCCATTACTTACTTAGAATTTAGGAGATGCAGTTTATGCATATAATGAAATCGCATTTCATCTTTTTATTGTAAGAGGTTATGGTAAAGAAATTATCCCTGTAACAGAAAGACAATTACTTCATGATTTCTATTACATATAGTACCTAAAACACTCAAGCTCATATAACCAGAGTGAACTGGTGGTTTCTAGGAATGGGGTTCTTAAGAAATGGGGTGATAATCAATGAGTGGAAAGTTTCACTTGAGCAAAATTAAGAGAGTGTAGAAATTTGCTGAACATCTTTATCTACAACAAATAATACTACATTGCATACCTAAAGTTAGTAAATCTCATTTTGTACTCTTACTACTACAAAATGTTTAAAAATAACCACTTTTAAAATATAGCTGTTTTCCCTCATTGACTCTGTCAGAGCCTCTCAGGAGGCAGCTATATCAGGCTCCTGTCAGCCAGCACTTGCTGGCATCCACAATAGTGTCTGGGTTTGGTGACTGAATATGGGAAGGATTCCCAAATGGAGTAGTCTCTGGACTGCCTTCCTTCAGTCTGCTCCATAGTTTGTCTCTGCAACTCCTTCCATGGGTATTTTGTTCCCCCTTCTAAGAAGGAATGAAGTATCCACACTTTGGTCTTCCTCCTTCTTGAGTTTCTTGTGGCTTATGAATTGTTATCTTGGGTATTCTGAGCTTCTGGGACAACATCCACTTATCAGTGAGTGCATACCATGTGTGTTCTTTTGTGATTAGGTTACCTCACTCAGGATGATATCCTCCAGATCCATCCATTTCCCTAAGAATTTCATAAATTCATTGTTTTTAATAGCTGAGTAGTACTCCAAAATGTGTACTACATTTTCTGTATCCATTCCTCTGTTGAAGGACATCTCAGTTGTTTCCAGTTTCTGACTATTATAAATAAGGCCTCTATAAACATAGCAGAGGATATGTCCTAGAGAAAGGACCCAAGGAGCTGAAGGGTATCCAGTCCCTTAGGATGAACAACAATATGAACTAACTAGTACCCTCAGAGCTCCCAGGAACGAAACCACCAACCAAAGACTACACATGGTGGGATGCATGCCTCCAGCTGCATATGTAAGCAGAGGATGGCCTAATTGGTCATCAATGTGAGGAGAGGCCCTTGGTCCTGTGAAGGTTCTATGCCCTGGTCTAGGGGAATGCCAAGGCCAGGAAGCAGGAGTGGGCAGGTTGGTGAACAGGTGGAGGGAATAGTTTTTTGTTTTTTTGTTTTTTTGGGTTTTTTTTGAGGGGAAACAAGGAAAGGAGATATCATTTGAAATGTAATAAAAGAAAATATCTAATAAGAAAAGAGGGAAAAAAGAAAAAAAGAAAAGAAAAAAATGTAGCTGTTTTCAAAAGCTACTTTCTCTTTACATTGTGCTCAAACTTCTAAGTTGTATCTGCTCCCTCTTATCTTGGAATTTTTCACATTCAGAACTTGGACTTTGTGAATTGAACTACTGAACTTCTGTGGCTTGCTGAACTCTTTTGGATTATGTCATGCAAGAAAAGTATGTCTAATTATATACTACAAACATCTGCTTTAAAATCCAGTATATTGTTTTAAATGAAACCAGCTTTCTGCTTCTCAAAGATATATTTCTCATGTTATAATTTAAGAGATAAATATTTTTAAGTTTGAATCTCCTTTTTATCTTAATGATCAATTGTATTTTGAAGCTTGTTCCATGTATAAATCTTGATAAAACAGACAACAGTACTTTAACATGAATAATTACCAGTGTTTTCTGCTTTCAGTTTTGTTGCTGCAATGTTAATGGTAATTTATGTTTTCTGAGCCAAAATATTTTAATGAATACAAAAGCTCCCACTATTTGACATCCTACAAAATGAATTTGCCTAAGTTGCATTCATTAAAATGACTTACAGGGGGTCAATGTTTTTATTGTGGTCCCCAGTGTCCCAGTTTTGTGCTTTCCTATGGGCTTGTGTGTGTGTGTGTGTGTGTGTGTGTGTGTGTGTGTGTGTGTGTTCTTTCTGCTTTTTTTTCATGGATGAACCTAGGAAAAACAACCCTTATTTAATAATTTGTGTAAGTCGAAGGCTTAAATGAATTTTTGTAAGTGATTTTAAAGCCCTATATTTTAGAATCTGAATATTGCAAGTATGTTTTACCAAAATACATTTGTTTCCCAAGGTTTCCAAAATGGAACTCTGCTTTCAGAGCTGCTTTTGTAGCCTTGTCAAGATTCTGAAAAGGTCAGAGGAACAAATAGATTTATTCACAACACATAGCGCAATCAAAATGCAAAATGCAAAAACCAAAAACCAAAAATAAAAAAAATAAAAAAACAGCCACATGCATCATTTGTCGTGTCTTTTAGTTTCTAGATGATGAAGCTGAGTGATTATATTTATTTTACTAATGTCTACAGAATAGAAACTAGTAGAAAGATATCTTTGATTCCCAACTGTTTGCTTTATAAACTAACTTCATAACCGAAGATGGTATCAGAGTCAGATATTTTTCCAAAAAGTGAAATCTCTGTCCTACAGATTTATACTATACATAAGAGCAAAACATTTTTCATGAGGCCTCTGCTTTAACATGCTTTTAAAAATCCCTGATAGGATGAGAGAACACAATGGTTTCTGCCCTTGGAACATTGCCCACTGATGAATGACTCTAGATTTTGACAAAGAATACATTGGGAGTACAAACTAACTTGAAACTCAGTTTTTCCAGAAGATTCTTAGATGGAAATTCAATTTTCTTAGGCACAATCCAGTAATTTCTTTCTACTGTTAATAAGAATATTTTTCTGAGAATGTGATCATGTTCTATAGTGGAATCTGTAGGAGACTTCTTATTTGAGTCCAGCCTTTCTTTTTTAACTTTCCCTAACATTATAAAGACAACCTAATTTTAAATACTATATACACTTTGGTTTCTTTTTGTTTATATGCATCCTCCATTTGTCTTTTGTTCTTTATCAGCTCATGAAATGTCTTACAGGGATCAGTTCTCAAAAAGGTATCTAGCTTCTAAGGTAAGTTTTCTGTCCGTAGATGATTACTATTGAATTTAATTTTCATACATGTATTAAAGCCTGGGATATTCTAGACACTAGTCCTATATAGACACTTCTTTACATGGTAAGAACTTAGGTTACTCTTGTGGAAAATCTAAGTGCTAAGAATTCATTACTTAAAGTAGGACATCACCTCTCCAAAAACTCCTAAGGTCATTCTTGATAGTCAAACACATATGCACAAACATACATTCATATGCTACCCACAGATTCATTAATGATTAACAAATTAAATCTCCTACATAGTGCCTTTACTCTGCTTTACACATCTATGTCTCTTGGCTCTTTCTATATCCATCTTCATGCAAAACTTCCAAAAATGTCCCAGCAAACATCATTATTTTCTGAAGAAATAATCGTAAACTATTTTTTTAACTTTTATTTCATCATAATAAGAAAAGTTACATGGTTTCAATTTATCTGAATTTGTTAACATTTTAAAACATTTTAAGTAAATAGAATTAAATCACATTCTTGTTTCCCTTTTGTACCCCAACTCCTCCCAGAGACCCCATTCAATACCTACAATATCTTTTTTGTCATATTCCTTAAAATTTATAAAATATTATAATAAAAATGAGTATTATAAAAGTTGTTTGATATAAAAGAACAATGAATTTAACAGTCTTATGTAGATGCTTGTCTATGGCAATACTGAAAATACATACATTTTTCTCAATATAAATTTTAAATAACTCCAAACATATTCTGTATATTACAAAATAATACATCACTACTGGTATTTTCTTAAATGAACATAAGTATATAAGCCTTTTTGTTTGTTTGTTTTGTATTTAGTAGAATAAAATCTTGGATCTCACTGTGGTACAAGCCCAAAATAAGAACAATTTTTAGACATTGGATTTCATTGTAATAAGGCTGTACTTCAATGATCCTCACATTACCAAAAGATTTTTCCTCTATTGTAGCTAAGCTGAGAGTTGACAGTTCTGCTGCTCCAAGGAATGAAGTGTAGGCACGACTTTTGGATACAGACTTCCTGCTATGGTCAAAACTATTTGACTTGAGTGAGTGACTTTATTCTCAGCCCACAGAGAACAGCTTACATTCATTTAAGAAATGGTATGTGTATTAAAATAGTCTATCCATAAATTCATTCACAAACTGATTCAGTGAACAATGGTTCTGCTTGGAGGGTGGCACAGACATTAGGTGAGGGTAAGAATTTGGTTCATTGGCTGTGATAATTTGGAAAAGCATTCATCTCAGAGAAAGAGTAACTTATAAAGTCCTCTTCTTCAAACTTGATACAAGAGTTACAAACGTCAAGCAAAGCATTCAGTCTCACTCTGTTGTTCTCTTACAAGCAACCTCCCTATTTAATTGTCTATGTTTCTTTCGGGTATATAAATACTTTTGAAATATATAAGCCATTCTGAGAACCATAGTATAGTGTAAAAACATGAAATAAACAATACTACTAATAGAGAGACTGAGATAGGAGAAGCAAGATTTCTCCTATCTCCCTTATGATGTATACAGCAAGACACTGTCACAAAAAAAACCAAGTTGAAAGTGTATATTGATTATACATTATTGGACTTAATTCTTCACTTACCAAATTAAAGAGATCATTGGATGACAATCAACAAATTTCTAATTCCTAATATTTTTGGATTTCAATCGATTAGGATATGTTGATAATATTAATTTTCATATTAATATATCAAGAAAAAGTAATTGTCACTTCCTATTGTTTTTGTTGTAAGAGATGGAATTAGGTTTGTGTGGACTTGTTGAATGATTACTTTCTTGCTTCTTCTGGGGTGTAGTTTCACTCCTTATGTTGATGCTTTCCATCTATTATCCTTTGTAGGGCTGCATTTGTGGAAAGATATTGTGTAAATTTTGTTTTGTCATGGAATATCTTTTTCTCCATCTACTGTAATTGAGAGTTTTGCTGGGTATAGTAGTCTGGGCTGGCATTTGTGTTCTTGTAGGGTCTGTATGACATCTGCCCAGGATCTTCTAGCTTTCATAGTCTCTGGTGAGAAGTCTGGTGTCATTCTGATAGGATTGCCTTTATACGTTACTTGACCTTTTTCCCTTACTGCTTTTAAAATTCTTTCTTTGTTTTGTGCATTTGGTGTTTTTATTATTATGTGACGGGAGGAATTTTATTTCTGGTCCAGTCTGTTTGGAGTTTGTAGGCTTCTTGTATGTTCATGGGCATCTCTTTTTTTAGGTCAGGGAAGTTTTCTTCTATAATTTTGTTGAAGATATTTACTGGCCCATTACATTGGGATTCTTCACTCTCTACCTATTATCCTTGGGTTTGGTCTTCTCATTGTGTCCTGGATTTCCTGGATATTTTGGGTTAGGAGCTTTTTGCTTTTTGCATTTTCTTTGACTGTTGTGTCAATGTTTTCTATGGTGTCTTTTGCCCCTGCAATTCTCTTTTATCTCTTGTATTCTGTTGGTGATGCTTGCATGTATGACTCCTGATTTCTTTCCTAGGTTTTTTTATCTCCAGAGTTGTCTCTCTTTCTGATTTCTTTATTGTTTCTATTTCCATTTTTAGGTTTTGGATGGTTTTGTTCATTTCTTTCACCTCTTTGATTGTGTTTTCCTGTAGTTTTTTAAGGGATTTTTTGTGTTTCCTCTTTAAGGACTTCTAGCTGTTACCTTTGTTCTCCTGTATTTCTTTGATGGTTCTATTTATGTCTGTCTTAAAGTCCTGTATCATCATCAAGAGAAGTGATTTTAGATCTGAATCTTGCTTTTCGGGTGTAATGGTATGTCTAGGACTTGTTATGGTGGGAGAATTGGGTTCTGATGATGCCAAGTAACCTTGATTTGTGTTGTTTATTTTCTTATGCTTTTCCCCCCTCCTGCCATCTGGTTATCTCTAGTGCTACCTGCCCTTGCTAAATCTGATTGGAGCCTGTCCTTCCTGTGATCCTGGTTATGTCAGAACTCCCCAGAGTCAAGCTGTCTCTGTAATCTTGTGATCCTGGACATGTTAGAGCACCTGGGAGTGCAGCTTCCTCTGGGTGTTTTGGGACTGGCTGCAGAGTTTGTGACCAAGGTCAAGTCAGAGCACCAGCCCAGACAGACTGGAAGGAACCTGAACCACTAGGCTGGTGGAGTTCCTGTGTGCCTGGGTCGTTCTGGTCCCTGTTACTACCAGTCTTGTGACAGATGTTGTGTCCTCCTCACCTCTGATCCTGAGCATGTTAGAGAGCCTGGGAGTGGAGGTTCCTCTATTGTGGAACTGTGTAAACTATTTTTAAACTGAAGAATGAACACATACAATTCTCACTGAGAAGGAGTAATCCAGTTTTACCTAAGATTTTCTCAAAGAATGACATATGGAACAGCTTTGTCAGAACTGGCTTTGAGAACATGTTTCTGACATCTACTTTATACCTCTTTCTTCAGATAAAGACGGGAGACCTTAATTTCTAATGAACAAATTTGGTGATTTTATACATGTTAAAATTTAAGAATTAATTACCAAATTAATCAAATTCCTAGAGAATATAAAACCTAAATTCAAAAATGATTAAAGACAATTGGACAAAAAGACAAATTTAGTCATAATAAAAAGCAGTACATATTAGTATATTTTGGACATAATATAAATAGATATAAAAATTTAAAATGAGACAAGTTGATCATGGCATACACAATTGTCTATATGTGATATATGTATTATACAACTTTACATTGATGTTTCTACATGTGATTTTACCTATATATGCCTGTCTGCATTAAATCATGTAGTAAATATGAAGTTTATACATTTAAAATCCTTCTCAACTTTCAGTTTAGACTCTCCACTCCTGTAACCCACTAGTAGGAAAACTGTTTTCATGAAAAAGACTGAAGCCCAAAAAGAGAATGACTTTCCAAAAGAAATAGGTATTGTAATATTAGACTCAGGACTGTAAATCCTGATACTTAGTTCTATCTTCTCTGCTCTTACCAAATTTGTCTTTACAAGGAATGAAGAAGGTGCATCTCAGAGTCCACATGTGCTGTTCTGTGTAAGCCTTGTATGACTCTGAAAGGTGGAAACAAGTTTCAACACACAGAGTAATTATGATACATTAATAGAAGTTGGTTGAAAAGGAGAAAGAATGAAGATCTGTGAGGGAAGCATACACTTAAGTACTTCAGGGCTACCTTACTTCTGGGATTTAACACAAGGGTGAATTTTATAAAGTGCTCATAAAATTCAAACAATTCCACACTCCATTCTAATGACTTGCTTTTGCATTCAACTTTTCTAACACATGCACATAAAAAAAAAGTCTGACATTCAAGTTGAATTTTATGAAGTGACCTCTTCTTTCTCTGTGTGATTTTGATGAATATCTTTTAAACTAATTACAGAGAAAAATGTGAAGAACGTAATGTCACAAACTGAGTCCTTGAGGAACACCTTCAAGGTTCACGTCAAAGACACAAAGCTATAGTTAAAATATGAAAATATTTAAGAACTCTTGGTTTGATAAGACCCTAGGTTTGCTTATTATTTTTGATAAATAACAAAGTAAAATAGGATTGCTCTGTTTTTATTCAGAATGTTTCAAAGTTCAACCTCCCTCTTCCAACATCATTTCTGTAGGTTGCCTTTCAACCCAAGTCTCCATGCTGTTCCAAACAGGTCCTTATC
>JADRCD010182165.1:0-11600 GCA_019843815.1 Montemys delectorum
TATCTCTGTGTGGTTCTGCCTCTGAAACCTAAGTGGTGTTGGCTGCTGGAGTCCTGCCATCACCTGGTGGGGCTTCCACCTCTCTCCTGCGTTCTCTGTCTCCTGCTCGACCTATAGTCTGCCCTCCACACACCACTCAACCTTATGTTTATTTCATTTAGTTGTTTTTGGAGGTAGGGTCTCCGGTAGTCCGGGCTGGCCTTGAACTTTCTGTGTTGGGGAAGATGACTTTGAGTGTCTGATTTTCTTGCCTCCCCCTGTGATCTGGCCCCCTGTCTATTGTCTTACAACCGTTTCCTGCAGTTTCTCCTTGTTTTCCTCTTTCTCCTTTCTTGGGCTTTGACCCCTCTGGCCCGGGCATGGCTGGTCCCTCTTATCTTTTAACTTGTGTCGTGATAGCATTTTCTCTGAGCCCTTCTCTGAGCTGTTCTTTCCATAACTCTAAGTGATTGCATATATTAATTGCAGCCTGGTGTCATTTACATGTCCCTCTGCTGACGGATGGTCTTCATTGATTAGAATGGAGCACCCTCCTCCTCATCTGACTTCTGTACTCACACTACTTGGCAGACATAGAAATCAGGGCAGGCGGCTGGGGGGGGGGGGAGGGGCGGGAAGGGCATGGAAACCGTGCCTGGGAGAACAGAGAGGGCATGTGGCCCAAGCAAAGACAAGAAGGTGAGCGCTCAGAATTGTGAGACCAACGCTGGGCCAGTGTCCTCTGTCATGTTCTCTTGTCTGCCTTTGTGACTGGCTAGGGCAGGGCACAGCACTCCTTAGTGACACAGGATGTGGATTTTGCTGCCTAACGATGAGGGTAAGATGGCCCAAATCAGCTTTTGGGCATCATAGATTTGAGCCGGGCCTCTCCGGAAGCAAGGAGACCTCTGGGGCACCACTCACCTGAACTGGGGTAGGAGGCGTTCTCTTTGAAGGCATCCTTGCAGGCGAAGCCCGTTTGGTTGCTCCAGGCGATGACCCCATTGCTCTTGGAATCCATAGCCTTCAAGTCCAACACGGTTTTGTCAGAGATGAACATTTCAGATGCCCTTGTTTTCGACACATTGACTTGGGAATCAAAGTCGGTGAACAGGCAGAGGGTGCTGTTCTGAGACTCAGGATCTTGAGAATCTCTCAGCTGGTACACAGCAGGTTCTGGGTTCTGGATATCTGTGGGCCAAGAGGACCAATGTTAGAAGATTTTTTTTTTTTTTTTTTTTTTTTTAACTTTTGGGTCCTAACTTAGGTCAGAACTCGGATGCCAGTGACAGGCAAGAGCAGAACTCTCTGGACTAGCCAGTCTTGTTCACAGGCTTTACGTCGGAAATGACATCTTAGCATCTAGCTGCCCATGACAGACTCAGGCTCAGGAACAGGCACAAGTCATGAGTGCCAGCCACGATCTCTAGCTCTCAGTAGTCCCTCTCCATGGGGTCCTTTTTTGGTGTCTGGGGAAAACCAGAAAGGAAGGTGGGACCACTAAACCATCTTGTCATTTTTTTCTACTTAACAGGATCTTCAAGTCCCAGTGAGTCTAGTCAAACAATTTTGTTTTGGCAAGACAACAACTAGCTTAGAAAACAGAGACTTAGATGTGTGTCTAGAGTACTCTGCCCCACGCAGGCTGGACATTGGTGAGAAATGAAGGCGTGTGAGAGTTTGACATTAAGTTGGAAAATCTCTCACATCACCAGGCCATTTCTCTCTCATTGATAAATGTTTTGAGTAACACTCGCATCCCAGCCCTGTCTCTACAATTTACTCCCGACAGCCTGGATTAAATCAACAGGCAGCTGAAGTCTCAGAATTTCCACCTGGGAGATGGACACGATGCTTCACTCCCCTTTCCATCCAGGCTATTCTGAGAAATGACTATTTTTCCAAATAAAAGTAATCGAATAAACAAACGTGCCAGGGTTTCACCATGAAAACATACCACTTAGCAACCCAAACCAATCACACTGTCTCTTTATTCCAGGAAAGCGAGTGCTACCTGAGGCCTTTTCTTGGTAACATACCGAGACAATTCTTTCTTTTTTCCAAGGGATTTTGTTTTTTAACGAGACTCTCTCAGACTATCTCCCCACCCCCTCCACCATCCGAGGAGGAAGCAGAGGCTGACCGAGGGATTAACACACCAGACCACCTAGAGAGTTTCCAGCCGGGCTGGGATCAGAAGCTCCTGCCCGGTGGTTCTCTCTCCCACAGTTCTTAACTGATCACAGGAGCCAACCAGGGTGGCCTTGGCAACACAGGCTTCCAGCTGGATCCTAAACCAAAGGTATCAGGCATTGGCGCCATTGCTCAAGGATGCTGAGTTAAGACAAGAGCTGCCTGTAGCAAGCAAGATACTGCATGGAGCAGCAGAGCTGGGTGGGTGCCATGGTCAGACATGGAGTTCTGGCCCCTTTCAGGCAAATATTTAAGGTCTCGCCACAGAGACTTCCTAGTGTTTAGACCCTTTCATTTTCAGCCCCATAGATATCTACTGCAGCCCCACCTTTCCCCCTGAAAATGAGAAACAAATCCCCTTTAATTAGAGGTCTTCAGGGGGTTCTGTCTCTCAGAACCTAGAGAGACATTTCTATTCCTACCTGGTAAGAAAAACACATTTTACCACTGATGGCATCAGAGGTCACTTTAGCAAGACTGGATCAATTTTTCAGCTACACGTTCAGCTGTTCTGGATCCTAACTTGCCATCATAACTCAAAGCATACAGAGGCGCGTGTCTGAGTGTGTAAGTGCCGTAGGTCCCCAGGGGCATTGCAGTGATGGAAAGACTCCCTCACCACTCAACCTGTGCTCTGTTGTTAAGTACAGGGAACCTTGGACTAAGAGTTAGTGACACAGACGTGGGTCCCACTCAGGCTTGGATAGCGTCAGGAAACAGCACCACCGCAGGCTTTTCGGGAAAGATGGAGCACCTATCTGCACACCAGTCCTAATGCTTCCTTACAGTAACAACCCCTGGTTGTCTCCCAGGGAGGCTGGGATGGACTCACCTAGAGTCTGATGAAGATGGAGGTGTGTGTGTGTGTGTGTGTGTGTGTGTGTGTGTGTGTGTGTGTGGTGATTCCTGGCTGTGGAAAGACCGGTTCCCTCTCACCTCACATCTGGTCTGCTTACTAAACTGGATTCTCAGCTTTCTCGTGGCTGGCCTTGGTCCCAATCTCTGTGTTCCCTGGAATGTTCTAGTATTTCTTATCTCCAACTGTCTAAGAAGGCTCCTTTTTTGCCTTGTTCTCTTAGTCTATTTTTACTATCAGATCTGCCTACACAAGCCAAAAGGCCTGTGCCTTCTTTATCCCAAGATCAAATTTTCTTTCTTGTTGCCCCTCAGTTGGAATTCTACCTCCCTCCTCTGTCTTACTTACACAGATCTTATCAACCTGTCAAGGCTCAACAAATCTTTTCTAGCACAGAAAACAGCCTCAGTCTAGGGTACCTTCTCCCAGGACCCTGACCCTCTGAGTCTTGTTTGACTACACCAGCAGTTGCCAACCCTCAAATAGTCTGTAGGTTGTTAAATGTACAATTGTTCTGAGCCTTCGTCTAGTTTCTACGCTGTCTGAGGACAGGTCTGACATCTATCTGTCTTAGGCTTTTTTATTCTCAGCCTAACATTATCTAGAATGATAGCTACTTAGAGGCATTTAAAAGTGTCCATTGAATTGATTAAAGTCATCTTTTAATGAGTCTGACCTAGAGAAAACACAGATATTTAAGATTGATAGTGATGCCTTCCCCCTTCGTAGACCTCTGTAAAATGATTAGCATGACCCCCCACGGCAGCCTCACCTTGCCACGGAAGCAGCGGACATCTCCAGAGAGGGGGTTAATGACCATGGCCTACTGGGTTGCAAATGGTGCCACCTGGGATAACTCACCAGATATTATTGTCACTTGGGTCCCTTCCCCCAATGTTAATTTACCACTTAGTCCTCGGGCATTCACACTGCAGGGGACACCTTTACAGAAGCTTAGGTGACCTACCTACTCCTTAGATAGAAGGGGAGCACTGGTCTGTCAGGGTGGAGAATCCCAGCCCTGAGACTTAGCCCTTCCACTGTCTTGCGTTACAATTCTGCCTCTGCTACCAACAGTCCTTCCTCTTGCCCCGTTCCGCTGTGAGGCCCCAAGCTGAAGTCAGTTAAGTGATTTCCATAAATTCAGGAGAATTTATGAGATCAAAACTCCCTGCTCAGAGCAGCAGTTTCTCAGATACACCAATCGAAGGATCTAGATTATCTTTTTTTTTTTTTAATTTTCTTTTTTTTTTTTTTTTTTAGGATTTAGATTATCAACTGCCTTCTGATTGCCAAGGGTTCAGAGCAAGGATAATGTTTCTTTAGTATTTAGTGCTGGGTGCGATGGGTTCTTTCTAGAAACATTTATGATCCTAAAGAAGAAAATACCAGAACTCAAGCCAGTGTCTTGGACAGAGAGGCAGAGGGGGTACTTGTAAATTCTATCCTTGACTCATTTTATGTGTATGGTGGATTGCTTAGTTTGGCTTCGGCTCCAAAGGTTAGTTTAAGGTTAGAGCTGAAAGCCCAGAAGAGGTAAAGTCTTTGAAGAAGACGTTCTGATACAAGTCAGAGTCCACCGGCGTCTCAAGGTTTCCCTAAACTGTTCTGGAGTTCTTGGTTTCTTCTATTTACCAAGGAAGCAGTTGCTCGCTCTCTTTACTACAATATAAACCTGCGTGGCAAGGCCACGATAATAGTACCAAGGACGTATTAGACGCTCTCCCAATGGAGGCGTCGTCGTTGTTGTTGTTGTATGAAGGCAATATCTTACATGATACCAAATGATGTGGGAATATCATTTCGTTGTTGAAAGCGGAAACACTATTAAATATAGCTGGTGAAGAATGCAGCACAGGTCTACCCCCCTCCTTACCCATCTTCCTCTCTGTCCTTATAAAAGGTAGCACACTGTCCAGTCAGAGGGCTCAGCCATTTTACTCTCGGATGTGGGTGCTGGGACTCAATTCAGTTCTGAGCAAAGTCTCTGGGAACTGGTGTCCCCTTACCATACTCATTAGCTAACCCAGGAGTTTAACTACCTGCTGCAATAAAAGAGAATTTGTGTTTGCCGTTACCGCCTCTTCCTCCCCAAGGGCACTTAGCTAATTTCCTGGATGTTCAGGTTATCTGGTGCTAATAT
This sequence comes from Montemys delectorum, assembly GCA_019843815.1. NCBI lineage: Eukaryota > Metazoa > Chordata > Mammalia > Rodentia > Muridae > Montemys > Montemys delectorum. Next base: position 5,172 of record JADRCD010182165.1, read on the forward strand.
TATCAGCCTCACTTGAAAGCACTGAGTATGTGCAATTCTTTTTAAAAAAATTTCTATAAATTATCCTGTCTAGATTTTCATTTATTCAATTGGCTCTTGGCACCTCTCTGACTTCAGTATGAGAACTGGGAACATTTTAAGCTACCGCCAGAGCCTGTGGAAATAAGAAATGATATTTTGTGCATCGGAAGATTTGCTAGAGATTACACCAATAAGGCACCAGATCTTTTTGCTCCGGTCATTGGCACGATCATACTCACGTGGGCGCACAGTCAGTCTGGTCCCTGCTCCAAAGGTCAACTTACTGAAGCTACCAGATAACACACAGCAGAAAGGTGCTTTACAAGAATTCTAGTCTGGGCTGGACCAGCCTCGACTGGGACACTTGTCTCCTGTCTCAGTTTGCCGATTTCCCTTGAGTCAGTTTTCCTTTGACGAAAGAGAAGTCTCACCACAGATTCCTTTTCTCAGGAGTAGCCCCACAGACCTTTCCCTTAGCCATCTTGGAGCCAGCAGGGCTTTCCTGAAAGGAAGTTACCCTTTCTGGCAACGACAATACAATTAAAGATGGAAGAGGCACCTTGGGAGAATGTGAAGAGACAGGGATTAATTGCAAAATGATTTTAAAAAGTACACATTGTTTTCTTTTCTGACACGGCCTTGCTCTGTAGCCCAGGGCTGGCCTTGAACTCATGATCCTCATGCCTCAGTTTCTCGAGTGCTGGGATTATGAATGTGTGCCACTGTGCCTCGTAGGAAATAGAACTTGAGGGAAGACTGCACTGGTGGCTCATGGCAAACATCAGCAAGGCTTAGTGACAGGACTGAGGTGTGGGAGGGCCCTCCCTTAAGATGGCATCTGTAATTCCCTAGGGTACACATGGACTACACTTATTCCGGCTAGGGAGTCAGGAAGCTCTGCCTTGTACTGGCGTTCGTTGTATGGGACACAAACCCTAAAGTGAGAGCTCTCAGTGGGGACACCATAGAGCCTCATTTCTTCTAAAAAAAAAAATAATAATCTAAAGCCCAAAGATTAGAAATCATGTAATGCATTCCAATCCTGAAGACTGACGATAAATATTAGCATTTTAAAGTCTGCAAAATCTTACAATAAAGTAAGCCCGGGCTCCTCAAGCTTACTATTTAAGGGTAATATTACTATCCATTAATATCTCATAGATGTACATGTGTATTTATTTTGGTCTTCAGATATGCCTTCTCTAACTCTATCTAGGACATTAAAATTCCATTCTTAATGCTAGTCTAATTTTAACTGTTGGGCTCTCTGTGCTCTGAATCTGCTCGCTCTCCTATTCACTCCTGCGGCCACAATTAAGAGCCTCGATGGTGCTGATTGTTTCTTTCTAATTATTACGAGACAGCTCCATTTCCTCCCCACAACTGCAGAGCACCTAGGCAGCTGAGCTGCATCCGCTTCTGCCCTCGTCAGCACTCTGAGCCTTCGGGCTCTGCACACACAGGACAGTATCTCCCCAACAGATTTACCTGCTAAGAATGATGTCAACTCGAAAGCCTTTTCCAAACACAGGTTTTTGAGCTTCCAGCCATAGTTCACCCCGTGCCTGGGAGCTGGGCATTTCAAAGATGACTGTAATGCCCGTGGGATCGTGTCCTCCGTGTACCTCTTTCCCTGGTGGTCCCTCAGACGGACACGCAGACATCACGTCTTTATCGCCACATCCCTCCCTTTGCTGCTGACCCCTGTTTGTGCTGGGTTGTCCTTACAGATGGTTTTGTCCTTTTGCCTCTAAACACTCGTTTTCCAGAAACAGGCTGGGCTTTCTAATCCAGGCTCGATGACCCTTGGCAGGAAAGAGGTCCTTGGTGAAGCACACAAGCAAACAAACTGGAACAGAGGAGTCTTCCCTGGAGAGATGGGATGCTTCCCCTGCTGGCTTTTAAGGCCATCTAAATTTCTACTTCTTGCTCTGCCATACTCCACGTGGGTGGACTCTATTGTCTCCCTGCTTTACAGGCCTAACAACTTTCTCTGTTGGGGAATACTTACGAATGCCAAACACAACATGTTTTAAACAGTGATTTCTTCTCCACTAAAACCTTCCTAAAATCTTCTAGAAGGCACTTTTGAAAAAAAAATCACTGATTTAGTGTGTGTGTGTGTGTGTGTGTGTGTGTGTGCGCCGAGTATGTGCACTCGAGCGTGTGTGCTAGTGTGCCCTTGGGATGCACGTGAAGGTCAAAGGACAATCACTTTTAGAGATGACTTCTTGTTTTCTACCATGTAATTCCAGGGATTGATTTCAGATCACAGACTTGAGGAGCAAGCACCCTTGCCCAGTGAATCACCTTGCTGGCCAGGAGGCATTCCCCACTCCCAGGAATCATGAGTTTGAAATATACCTACATTGCAGGCGTTGTGCTGATGTAAGCTCGAAAGAGCAAAGATTCTGTCCCTGTAGAGATTAAGGCAGGAGGGTGAATGGAGGTCTGAGGCTATCTGGAGAAGTGGCTGGCTAGCCCTTTCTTTGAACTCATCATAGCTCCTTTGTGCCTCCCTAGCATCCGGGTAACCCTGGCCATGACAGTGTGTTTAAACTTGTGATCTTAGAGGCAGACACTCTGGATTTCCTGGTCTTCCCTCCCTTCCTTCCTCACGTCTAGCATAATGGTTAGGATAGAGTTGCTCAATAAGTAGCTATTGTGTGGGTCAATGCTCTAAGTACTCTCTTTTCAATGCAGGCCTGATACTTAGAGTCTTTCGTTATATCTATTTAACTTGCCCTTTAACTTCTGTAGGGTCTAATTTTTTTGATTTGTGTTGTTTTTGACGTTATATAGGCTTTAATGCCATAGGCTTTTGCCCCCCTGTCTCTTAGCTGCGGATGGAGTTTCTTGAGAGTGTGTCCAAAGTTCACTATTTTTGGGAAGTTTAATCCATCATCTTTTATGGAACTGGATGGTAACAAAACCAAAAATAAATCTTTTGTTACATTTAGTCACAATTTTTTCTCTGATAAAGATCTGGGAACCACAAAGGGGGTGGTTAATTCCCCTTGGCAACTGCCTTAGAAAATACACCAGTAAGCCAATGGCTGGGAATATAGAATCTGAATCAACTAAATCTTATGAGGAAACACACAAATTTAGTTCAGGAATCATTGGTTCATTATGTAAGAGAGCAGAGGGACTTTTGAAGGCCAGGCACTTACTTGTATAAACTTGGAGTCTTGTTCCACTCCCGAAAGTGAGCTGCCCCATGACCTGTGCCCCCCACCCTAGTATGGCACAGTACAAATACCTGCCCTCAGAAAAGGCAGTTGCCCAAGACAGCTCAGAGTGTCTCAGGAAACAAAACATTTTTATGGCCTCCCTCATGGTTTTAACATTCCTCTTTCTTTGTAGTTAATACCCAATGAACAGTCTCCTAATGTTTCTCTTTCCCTCTCCAAAGTTCCTGCATCTTGCTAACACAAGTGTGACTTTACTTAGGTCCCAGAAATGCTGAGTCACTCTGCCATGGCTACTACTATGGCTAGAGGATCAGGATGTACAAGGACCTCCTGACCAAATCTCCTCACTTGGGGAAGGAAAAATTTACACCCAGGTAACCTTTGCGGTGTGAGGGACTTCTTTCACACTAATAATAAATATTTTAGTCAAATAGATCTAACTCAACTTCAGTTGTGTTTTTCTGAGCTATGTGATCTTGGGCTACTTGCTAATAATCCCAAGCCTCTGTTTTCCTTTTTTTGTTTTGTTTTATATATTTTTTTGGAGACAGAATTTCTCTGTGTAGCCCTGGCTATCCTGGAACTCACTCTGTAGACCAAGATGGCCTTGAACTCAGAAATCCGCCTGCATCTGCCTCCCCAAGTGCTGGGATTAAAGGTGTGCACCACCACTGCCCTGCTATAATGTAATTCCTATCAGTGCTTTACTTGGGGAAAGGGATTGAGGCTTCTTGAAGCCAGAGGAGGCCCATTTTTGTCCAGAATTCCTCAGAATCTTGGCTGTGATGGGGGTGGGGAGAGGAGGGAAGGGAAGATCTCACTGAGTGGACAGGAGATGGTGAGTTTCTCAGACAGAGGGAGCAGTAGGGACTGGGTAGCTCTGCATCTGCTATGAAGAAAAGTTCTTCAGAGACCTGACAAGAGTAAAACCTCGGTTCTCAAAATTTGGATATCTGTCCTTTGAAGCAGAATCCTTATCCATTATTCAATGCAGCCTCATTAGACCTGACACACCGACAGTTACTCCTCTTCAGCAAAGGAGTCTGTTAATGAGTGCAGACCACTCCACTCTCTCACTGTAGGACGCCCTTCCCTAACATTCTGCTCACAACAATTCCCCAATGATTGTTTCTGCAATACTCACATGGATGAACCACGAGGCTGGTCCCTTTTCCAAACGTAGGTCTGTAATTTCCTCCCGAGGTACACAGTGAGGAAAGCCTTTGATGAAACCTATGTCCTGTGACTTTGCCATTGGTCCTGTTGAGTTGGGGCATCAATCCAGGGAAACCCTGGGCCCACTGGGACCCTCACCCAATTCCACTAAAAACCTATCACTTTCTTTTCAGCACAGAAACAGGAAGATCTGGATACCACAGTGATCAATCACCTGGTCTGTGGGGCAGACAGTCTGGTCTGATTCTAGGGCTTCTGAAAGTGCCATGGGAGTTGGGACTGTAGGGATATTACACAGGATGGAGCTGAAGCACCCCTAAACTTCTGTCAGCTCTCTTTGCTCTTCTCTGTTTTTCCTTCCTGAACCCTGAAGGTTTCCATTCATAGCTTTCCCATTATGTGAGAGTCCCAGGCATTTGATTCCTGCAAAACCTTGTCTGACCAAGACTGTGCAAGGTTAAGGCCCTTCCTATGACTCGAGTTATTATCCTGGTCTTTTTACAACCTGGAGTCAGGCACCCAAGACTGATCATCTTTATTTCCAGTGACCTTGACTCAGACAGGGCCTTGTTTCTATCAAACCCCAGAGAAAACAGTTGCAACTTTTGAAAGACAAGAAGAAATGGAACTCCTAATGCCTACCTCAGAGGTGGAAAAGCTCACAGAGATCACAGACCAGGCTGCAGCCCTAAACTGGCATGGGCACTCCAGCCATCCTTGGCCCTGACATGCAGCTGGCTCGCTATTAATCTCTACCTGTGCTTGAGAATTGTTAGTAAAAGGCTATGTGGCTCTGCTGAACTCAGGGTGAGAGGAGGGGTCTGGGACTTGACAGTACTGACTGGGACTCCAGGCCGCCATAGTCACAGCAGCAAGGTGTCCCTGAGGTTCCTTCCAGCACCTATTTCTGGGATCCATTGTAAAATTTGAAATCAAGCCTCAAGGAATGGTGGGGGAAGCTTTACCAAGGAAACGAGGCCATCGGAGATGCGGGATAGAGAAGGTAGGAGGAAGCAAGGCTAGAGGAGGCTTAGGACTGTCTGAGAACCTTGTTTGTGAGTGACATCACAGGTGGATGGCAAACACTCTCCATGGCCTGGAGTCAGGAGAAGGAGTTACCAAGGTGAAGGAAGTTATCATAGAGGGCCATTTGTGGCAGAGGACCAAGCTCACTTACTTGGCATCACCATCACTTGGGTTCCCTTCCCCAAAGTAAGTCTGTTGTTTCCGTAGCCCCACTCTGAGTAAGTGCTTCACAAAAACGACCACATTTCGGCTCTACCCTCTCATGGACATACCCAGAAAGAGATGATCTTGAAAGTTCCTATAAGGAGTGGTATGAGGACTCAAAGGAGCCCTTGTAATGAGAGCAAATAGTACCAGCCCCTAGTGATACCCACGGCCTCCATTTCCCTCATCACAGCCACCAATGAGCATCACTTTCCCCCTTATCTGGGAAAGAGTTTTTATGAGACTTTGTGAGTGAAACCCTCTGCTTCCTTCTTGGACCTGGAGGGCATAAGAATTTCTTAAGGTCCAAGGGAGAAGGCAACCATTTCTCACTCTTATCTACCACACCTGTGCAGAAGGACCCTGCTTTCTTGTGGGTAGATGCAAAAATTATCTTTCATTTTGCCAGGAAGAGCAGCACCAAGAGAGGATCCTATTGAACATTGGTGCATGCTAAGAACATGCCCCGGCATGTCTTAGGGCTGCCATGCCCTCTCTGGACCTGAGCAGGAGCCTTGATGGCTCATGCTCAGCTCAGTCCTGTTTCTGCCCTGATTCCACTCTAGGATATTAATATTAATTGTTGATGAGCCCTTGTATTTTTTTTTTTGTCCTTAAAAATTCAGACATCTCAAAAAAAAAAAAAAAATTCAGACATCTCAGTACTGAACAGAGTTGAATCCTCCCCCGCCCAGAAAAGTGGGGTGCAATTGTGTCGGTCTTCTGCCAAGGAGTTTAAAGTATCCACTGTTATCTCTGACCATCTTAACAACCCCAATTTGCTAATGAAGACTGAGGGATTTTTTTT
>JADRCD010182172.1:0-21068 GCA_019843815.1 Montemys delectorum
TTTTTTTTTTCTTTTTTTTTTGGTTTTTTCGAGACATGGTTTCTCTGTGTAGCTCTGGCTGTCCTGGAACTCACTCTGTAGACCAGGCTGGCCTGGAACTCAGAAATCCGCCTGCCTTTGCCTCCCAAGTGCTGGGATTAAAGGTGTGAGCCACCACTGCCCGGCCAGTTAGGTAATTTTATTTTAGAAATATAAAGGCTTAAGGAATATAAAGACATGTAAGACTTAGGTGGGCAGAAGGGCTCATTCAGCACACAGCTCTAATTCGGTTAGAGCAGAACTCAGTGGGTAGGGACGTGGAGGCAGAGAGTGGGAAGTCCACAGCTTGGCATACCTGAAACCGCATCAAACTGGGTTAGGATGTAGCTCAGTAAGAGTGATTTTCTGCCTAGCATGTGCTAAGCAGCCCTGACTTAGTGTCAGGGTTGTATATATAAACCAGGCAGGGCAGTGCGCATCTGTAATCCCAGCACTTTGTAAAGGCAGAGGCAGGAAGATTGGCAGGTTCTTTGTCAGCCTAGAGATAAGACAAGGACAGATCACACCTTCTTTTTCTCAGGTCAGGGGTTCTTTCTATTTCTGTGAGTTTTAGAGGAATATGCACTTCTGACCTAGCCCTAAATGGCCTATAATGTTTCAATCTTAAGTGAATGAGCCTTATTAATGTCATTTCTGCCAGTGTGGTGCAATGCTGCTGCCTGCATTTCTCTGCTACAGGGCTGTTATGTCTCCCAGCTACAGACTGGGCAGCCCTTCCTTGTGGTTGTACTCTTGAATGGGGTATGTCCAAACAAGAAAGCAGGCCTGGCTGATCTATGGTGCATGTCTTTAATTCCAGTACTCAGGAGGCAGAGAAAAAAAAAAAAACAAAACAAAACAAACACAAAAAAACAAGACAACCCAAAAAAAACAAAAACAAAAAAATCAAAAAACAAAACAACAAACAAGAAACAAAAAACAGGCCTGGAGTTCTTGTGTTTCTCACTGGGAAAGGAAGGGCAGACGTGAAGATAGCAAATGGATTTCACTGGGCTCAGACAGGGCCTCTGGGTGAATAGTGGCTAAACTTTATTGTTCAAATTGGCTTTATTTTGTTTTGGCTGGTGGAAATTTAGTCCTGGGAGACACTGACCTTCCTAATGATTTACAGTATTTGGTTTCTCCAGTCCTGTTTCAGAATATAATACCTGAGGCTTTGGGAGTTTAGGGATCAGCCTTGACTGCCAATGAAGAATAGTTCTGACCAGTAGAAGTAGAATTTCTAAATTGGAGCTGAAATGTAATCTTGGTTCTTTTATTTTCACGGGTAATAATCATTACTCAGATAATAAGACCTTTGGGAGAAAAAGATAAGTTAAGACATGGACCTGTCCCCTGTTGGACATTGTCCAACCAGTGATGAAGGTGTATGTGCACAGGGTACAAGGTAGAAAGAGCTTAGTCATTGGGGAGATGGGGAAAGAAGGGTGGGACTGGATAGGGAGGTTCTAAATTGAGAGCATATTAAATCCAGTGTATACTGAAGGGTATAGACGGGGAGGTTATGGGGATGCTTAGCCACCTGACACATGGGAAAGAATGCCAGGGTGTTCTTCAGTGCCATCGCTGCAGCAAGGGGCCATCGCATGGACGTGGAACTGTGACCTTCTTTCTCAGAACTCTAAGGTTGAAGAGCTGGAAACATTGGCTCATAGGCACTGATTAAAATGTCCTCAGAAAAAAAACTGAGCAGAGATACTCGTTCTCCATGTCTCCTGTAGTCCAGGCTGACTCCTGAACGCTGAGATCTAAAGTCAGTATGTATGTCTGCACTCCCGTGTGTGTGCCTGGTGCCTGAAGATGTCATAAAAGAGTGTTGGATCCCCCGAGACTGAAGTTATAGGTGGCGGGGGTAGAACCCAGGTCCTCTGGAAGGGTAGCCAATGTTCTCAACCTTAGCTATCTTTGTATTTCTGCTGGTATTTCAAGAGAATTTGACGCCGGGCGGTGGTGGCGCACGCCTTTAATCCCAGCGCTTGGGAGGCAGAGGCAGCTATGTGATTGTCTTGGTCACATACATATACTCTGCCCTGGCAAAACCAATAATTTGTGTATGAGTATAAATTTTATATTTTTGTGGTGCTAGAAATTGAACCTAAGGCTTTGTGCTTGGCAGGCAAGCGTTCTGCCACTGACCTGCATGCACCATATATCTGTATTCTATATTTACACCCCTAGCCCTAAATTTTGTTTTTGTATTTTGAGACAGTGTCTTACTAAGCCTCTTAGAGTGGCCTTGGCCATCTTATACTGCTGCATATCTCGAAGATTCTCTCATTGTTCTTGAAGATTTTCTCATTGTTAAGCTCTGGAGGCCACAAGGATCGAGAATACATTTCCAGCTGGGCAGTGGTGGCGCACGTCTTTAATCCCAGCACTTGGGAGGCAGAGGCAGGTGGATTTCTGAGTTTGAGGTCAGCCTGGTCTACAGAGTGAGTTCCAGGACAGCCAGGGCTACACAGAAAGAATTTATCCTGATATGAGGGAGATAGAAGCAGAAGGTTCAGGAATTCAAGGTCACCTTGAACTGCCTTGAACTAATCTTCCTGCCTCAGCCTTCCAAGAACTGGGGTTTCAGGCATGAACTCCACACCCAGCCTGTCAAACTTTCCAAGTAAGTACGTCATGTCCAGCTTTGGGGACAACCCATTAACTAGCTTTGGAGGCTTCTTAAATGGAGAGGCTGAATCGACCAAGTACATGTAAATCTATCGTCCAAGCATCAGGCCTGAAAGGAAAAATGTTTTATTTCTGAATAAAGTCTGCTTGCTATTCCCACGTAGAGAAGCTCAGAAATTTGTCATGGAGTCAGCCTTTTCCCTCTGTCTCTCTCCCATGGAGCCAGCCTTTTCCCTCTGTCTCTCTCTCCCAATCTTTATATCTTTCCCACCCCTTTCCCTTGCCCTCTTTTCTCTTTTCCTCTCTCCATACCCTAGAATACAAATCTATCAATCTATGGGTTGGCCATTACATTGTATCTCAGGCATCCTTTCGATAACTATCTCTTCCCTTCACTCTTAAATTTTAGAAGTTCAATTTCCAGATCCCAGTTGTGGAAAGGCAGGGAGCTCGGCCGCAGATGGGTTGGATCTATCTAGAATGTGGGGTTTGTGTGAACTGGGGATGAGACTGAGAAAGCATGCACACAGATGAATAGCAGCCTTGATGGGCAGGTCTGGGATAGATAGCCTGGAGTTAATTGGGGCCCCAGCTGTGTCCTAGAGACCCATCCGTGAGAGAAATTAAGGTCATGGCAGTGCCCATTGTCCAGAAGATTCATTAATTCAGCAGGTAGTTCAGTTTGGGAAGTGCAGATGTGGTTGAATAATCACTTCAGTAAAAGAATACGAAGATGGAGCGGTTGATAGTGTGTGCGTTCTGAGGGGGCCAGACTGGAGCATGAAGGCTAAGTGAGAATTCCGAGTAGCTTCAGAAGAGGGGCCATACTCTTAGCTTTAGGGAGTGAGTAAGTTGGTCATACTGGGCCTTCCTATGTAGCTAAGTCTGTCCCAGAACTCATTTAACTTGGCTCAAGTGTATAGAAAGAGTTCTGGGATTCCAAACCAGACCAGTCCTCAAGTCTCTTTATTTTCTGAAGCTGTGTGTCAGAGCTCCTAACTGGCTGTTTTTCATTATAGTTGAAGTATAGCCTTGTCTAGGCACAGAAGAATGGACTAGCTCTCTGGTTCACAGACCACAGAAAGAATGTTATTTGTTTTGTTTTAACCAGGATTGTCATGTGGACATGATCAAGTATAAAGGGCTGATACTGAAGGGTGGCAGAATTGGCCTGGAGAAGAAAAAGGTGGACTGATTGGGCCTCTGCTGTGTTCAGTAGAAGCAGAGTTGAGGGGTCCTATACCTGGCCTGATCCAAGCCCGACAGTGCTTATCTCGTGGGTTTCGTCAGGGTGTCTTCAGAGAAGATGCAGAGGTTGGAAGTCTTCGAGCTTCTCTAGGGTCCAGGGGGCACTTACAGCCTGGGTGGGGCCATACAGCCTGGGTGGGGCCATGTAGGAAGCTCACCGGGGATACAGTGGAGAATGAAGGCTTGGGAGGCAGAACAGAGAAGGTTTCATAGCAGCAGCAGCAGCAGCAGCCAGGTAAAACATGGTTCATGCCATGACCTCATAGTGCTGAGTCTCACCATCTACTAGCCCTGGTGACTTGGCCCCTCAAGAGTTAATTGCCAAGAGTTAATGGGGAGTCCCATTAATTGTGTAATGCCCAGACTTAGGTATTTGGGCTCGAGTAGATATGTACGAGTATGAAGGAAAGCAAGGAGCCACAAGAATAAGATTTGGAACTACCAGTATGGTTTTGCTGATGGACGCTCATCTTCTCCCAGTTAGCCACCTTCCAAGGCTACCTCTGTGCTGAATGCTGAGTCTTAGATGTAAAGGACGGGTCAGGTCACTGGACCTTTTCAGGCAGGTCCTTGTCTTGCAGGATTAATTCTAACTCAAGGAGCTGTCAGCTCTGCTTAGGGTTTCACTTTTGCTGGGTCTTAAGGGGTGAGTGGGCATTTACAGGGCACAGGAGATTGATTAAAAACATGGCAGGTTGCTGGGCAGTGGTGGCGCACGCCTTTAATCCCAGCACTTTTGAGGCAGAGGCAGGCAGATTTCTGAGTTCGAGGCCAGCCTGGTCTACAGAGTGAGTTCCAGGACAGCCAGCTCTATATAGAGAGAAACCATGTCTTGAAAAACAAAAACAAAACCAAAAAAACATGACAGGTAACTGAAATAATTTGCAGCAGTGTAGTAACTTGGTCTGTCAGGCAGATTTGGAGGGGAGTCGGGAGGCGATGAAAATATATGGGCTCTCGGCACCTCCAGAGTGGTTTAGGCTGGTAAGAAACTGGTGCAGGTTTTGAGCGAGATGTGGCCAAATTGTGTTTTTGAAATAGAATTCTAGAATGGGCTGGAGAAAGAGCTGAGTCAGGGAGTCGGGGAGGCAAGGCCAGTAGTCTGTTGAAAGGATGGGGCTTGTGCGTTGGCACCTGTGAGGACTGCCATGGATGATAGAGTTAAGCACACCAGGCCTGGGGGCGCTGGGGGGAGTGTAGCTCAGTAGCAGACTGCTTGCCAGGCATGTCTGTGGCTCTGGGTTTGGTCCCTGGCTATCTATCTATCTATCTATCTATCTATCTATCTATCTATCTATCTATCTCTCCAGCCCATTAACCAAACCAAACCCAAAAACTAGAGTCAACTGCTTAGAGGCCCTGAACTATAAAAAGGGAGAGAAAGGAGCTGCCTGCTTGGTCAGTGAGGTCTTTAAGGAAAAGTGGAGTTGAAGCCTGTGGGACACAACATCTGCCTGTCATGTGCAGGGCTCTGGGTTTAGTCCCCAGCATCACAAAGGGTTGGGGGAGAAAGAGACTTGGTGTGAAGCTGACGGTAGCAAGCTAGAGAAGTGGTTATAAAAAAAAGAGCTAGAGGGCTTAGCAGATAAGAGCACTTCTTGCTCTTGTAGAGGACTTGGGTTGAATCCCCAGTCCCTGGTTGTTCACAACCATCTATAATAACTCCAGTTCTAGGGGATCTAGTGCCCACTGATCTCTAGAGGTCCCAGTCACATGAGGACAGAACACTCAGTGCATATAGACAAGCCTAAGTACATTGCAAAGACTCGCAAGGTGACACAGGGAACAAAGCCAGCTTGCTGCGCAAGCCCGGTGAACTGAGCTGGAGTCACGATGCCAACACGGGTGCTCTAGGAGCCCACACAAGCAAACATACAGATCCATGGATGCATACACATTCACACAGTAATAAAGGTACTTTTTTTTAAAATACAGCACCCACAGGAAGTCGAACCCCGAACCTCATGGGAGCCAAGGGCTCTACCAGTGAGCTTCTTGGAGCTTACAAGAAGTGCCCTTTAGAAAAGAGGTCTGAGGTGCAGAAGCAGAATGTACAAGCTTAGGCTTGAATGTCTGTAAAGGAGCCCATCTGTGGGGAGTCAGACATAGGGAGGAAGTGAGCCCAGGAGGCTTTGCTTTTGAGAGACAGGGTCTTGCTGACTCTGTAGCTCGGGCTGCTTGGGGCTTGCTTTTATTGTAAAACTAGCACTCCTCCTGAGTCCTCCAAAGATAGGCATGCACCACTGTGTCCAACCCCGGCCCATAAAGCTTAGGGAGAAGGACCTGATGCTTCACCATGGCTGAAGAGTGTTAGCAGTAAATGAAGTTTTAGTGCTTGCAACTTGCTTGTTCATAGAGAGAGGCCCATGTTTTTGTTACTCAACCTTGATTGTGATTAATGATAATGAATAAGCCTTGCCAGAAACTTCTGTGGGCTCATCATTCTGCTTGAGTCAGCACTAACTAGTCATAGGATCCAGGAAGAGCATCTGAAATCCATGTTCAGCTTTGACCCCATCTGCACCCCACCCCACCCCGGTCAAGCTTATGTCTGTTTTTGCAGAGGGGTGGGCCAAGGAATAATTTTGCCAGGTGGTCACATGATATGAACTCTTCAGGTAGTTTTGGAAGATTTTTGCTACTAAGGGTCTTACTGTAGCCCAGGGTGGCCTAGAAATCACTAAGTAGGTTAGGCTAGCCTTGAACTACAGCAGTCCTCTTGCCCTAGTCTCTGAGTGCCAGGACTGCATGTATGAGCCGCAATGCCTGGTTTATCTTGGGATTTTGTATATTAGATTTCTCACTGACTTCCTGTCCTTACAGGAAATTTTCAAAAATCTGTACACTCAGTTCCCGGATGCTTCTATAAGCCTTGCAGGGCAGTTATTTTTTGCTTCCCCAGATCATGAGGACTTGAAAGCCAAATTTGCATTTGAGCTCCAGAAGTAATTTTAAGAGCATCCATCCCAAGCTGGGCTTGACATCCTTATCATACACATCTTATCATACACTATCTTAAAAGATGGTATGTGTGAGTGTGTGTGTGCTTGCATGCACCAACTGTTAGCCACACGTGTGTGGGTGCCATGGAGGCCAGAAAAGGTTGTTGGATTCCCTGGGGCTGGAGTTAGGCCATTGAGATCCTTCTAACATGGGTTCTAGACACTTGGGTCATCTGGAGGAACATCGTGGCTCTTAGTCATTTGTCCAGCCTGTCTTAGGCATTGTTCTATTGCTATAAAGGGACACTGCGACCAAGGCAACTCTTAGGAAAGAAAGAATTTAGTTGGGGGCTTGCTTATGTTATTTCATTATGATCGTGGTAGGAAGCTTGGTGGCAGGCAGACAGGCAGGCATGGTGCTGGAAAAGTATCTGAGAGCTACATCCTGATCCACAATAGAGAGCAGAACACTGGGCATGTCCTGGGCTTTTGAGACCCTACCCCTAGTGACATACTTCCTCTAACAAGGCCACACCTCCTAATCCTTCTAATCCTTCTCAAATAGTATCTATCACTCCCTGGTGACTAAGTGGTCCAGTATAAGCTGGGAGCCGTTGTTATTCAAACTACCACACAGCCCTAATTTTATTATTTTGAAAAGATATTTTATGTGTATAAGTGTTTTGCCTGCATGTATGCCATATGTGCCTAGTATTATACCAGAGGTTAGAAGGCAATAAGATCATCTGAACAGAAGTTAGAAATGCTGTGAGCTATCCTATGGGTGCCAGGATTAAGCCTAGGTCCTCTGTAAGAGCACTCAAAGCTCTTAGTGGCTGAGCCATTTCTCTAGCCTGGCCCATGCTTTTTAAAATATATTTACACTCTAGATTCTGCATGAGATAACAGGTATTTTTCTCCCTCACTCTACCCTCATTCCCCCCTTTCTTTCTCTAGCACACTTTTAATCCCAACACCTGGGGAGGAAGAGGCAGGTAGATTTCCAAGTTCAAGGCCAGCCTGGTCCTACAGAAAGTTCCAGGACAGCCAGGGTTATCCAGACAATCCCTGTTGTGCTGTTTGTTTGTTTTGAAGAAACAAAGCAAATCAAAAACCTCAACCTCTTCTTTCCCTTTCAGTTTCCAATCTACTTTCATGGCCTGTATATATTTTCATATTTAATTCTAGATTCTACATTGGATAGAACTAATTTCTCTTTTTCTTAATTTTACTACCTGATCCTGATTTTATAAATCTCTCCTAAATCTTGACGTATAGTATATACATATTTTTCTTTGTTTTGTTAGTTGAGACATGATCTCAACTATGTAGACCAGGCGGGCCTCGAACTCCGAAATCCGCCTGCCTCTGCCTCCCAAGTGCTGGGATTAAAGGCGTGTGCCACCACACCTGGCCCTGTGTACCTATTTTGTAAGTTACCTTAATTCTGGTTCAGAGCTGGGAACTGTGTAAGAAAAGAAAGGGAAGCTGTCGAACTTCAGCCCAGTGGCCTTAGTGTCTTCACTACTTGAGAGATCTCTCCTTACACTTGTCTATTGCAGTTGTAGACACAACTTGTGACATCTGATCTTCTTGATAGCCAGCCACAGCTGCTGCCGCCCAGTACCTAGTAAATGCCATGTAAGTTGGAGGATGTTCAAGGGGACGGTTTGCTTTTCCACACAGATGTGTTAGCAGAGGTGAGCCTCCCCAGGGAAATGGCTACACTAAGAGCCGTGAGCACATTGCTCTGCTAATGAATGTGGCAAAGGCCCCATTCAACAGCCACCCATGGACTTTCTAGGACAGGTTTGCCCTGTGACATTGCTGAATGGAAGGCCTTAAGAAAATGAAGGTTGGCTGGGCAGTGGTGGTGCACACCTTTAATCCCAGCACCTAGGAGGCATATCCAGGCAGATTTCTGAGTTCCAGGCCAGCCTGGTCTACAGAGTGAATTCCAGGACAGCCAGGGCTACACAGAGAAACTTGTCTCAGAAAAAAAAAAAAAAAAAGAAGGTTGGTACAAGGAAGATGCTTCAGTGTAGGACAAAGTTTTACTTAAATGTTAAAACATGGAATTAGAGGGGCTGGAGAGGCAGCCCAGTGGTGAAGAGCACTTGCTTTTTCAGAAGACCCAGGTTCGATTCTCAGCACCAACATGGTGACTTATGACCAGCTGTAACTCTTATTCCAGGGGCTCCTACATCCTCTTCTGGCCTCTGAGGGCCCTGCTTAGACACATGCAGGCAGAACACTCATACATAGTCACACCCCAACATGCAAACACAACTGCAGCACACTTAAGAGAGGAGTCCCAGAGATCATGAAAGATTGTCATGTGACAGGTACCTCCTCGGAATCAAGACTAGACTCTATTCAGGATGGAGATGAATGGCTGGCTTTGTTTCTGAAGGACCATGGTTCCTTGTTGGCCAAGCCAGGTAGTGTTACTTAACCACATGCGTTTGAAGTTTTCTGTGGTCCAGAGCTCTAAAAGAGGGAGCTGGAGAGCTGGAGAGCTGGCTCAGCGGTTAAGAGCACTGGCTGCTCTTTCAGAAGGTCCTCGGTTCAATTCCCAACAGCCACATGGTGACTCACAACTATCTGTAAATGGGATAGAATGACCTCTTTTGCTTCTGGTGTGCATGAAGACAGTAACAGTATACTCACATATATAAAATAAATAAATTAATCTTTTAAAAAAAGCGAGGTATCTGTAAAATAATTTGATTTTTTTTTTTTTCCTGTTGATGTTTTTTCTTTTTTTCTTTTGTTTGGGGTTTTGGAATTGAGGCAAGGTTTCATTGTATGGCCCTTGCTGGCTGGCCTGGAAATTGAAATATAGACCAGCCTGGCTCAAAGTTGGAGCAGTCTTCCTGGAGTGGTGGAACTGTAGGCCTGGCCTGCTCATCATACCCAACTCATGACAGTGGATTGTTTTGTTTTGTTGTTTGTTTATTTTTGAAGATTTTTTTTTGTTTTTTTTTTTGTTTGTTTTTCGGGACAGGGTTTCTCTGTGTAGCCCTGGCTGTCCTGGAACTCACTCTGTAGGCCAGGCTGACCTCGAACTCAGAAATCCTGCCTGCCTCTGCCTCCTGAGTGCTGGGACTAAAGGCATGCACCACCACTGCCCAGCGGTTGCTGGGAATTGAACTCATGACCTTCAGAAGAGTAGTCAGTGCTCTTAACCTCTGAGCCATCTCTCCAGCCCCTTGTTTGTTTTTGAGAGACAGGGTCTTATACAATCCTGGCTAGCCTGGAGCTCTCTGTGCAACCTCCTAACTGCCATGAATCATCCAGGGCACGAGGACACTGGTGCCTTTGGGGGGGGGGGGGTAGGAACGCTAACTCCTATCACTTTCCTTTTTGGTTAGAATGATTGTCGCTAATCAGGGCTGTCGAATGGTCCATTCTTTCTCATCTGATTCATCTCCTTTAGGATGAAGGCACTGTATCTCTCCTTCAGGCATTTTGCCCAGTTTATCTCAGCTAGTGAGAAGAATCCCTACTGAATCCAAGTTTACACACACACACACACACACACACACACACACACACACGCACACACACACGCCCCTCCCCCGCACTCCCCCAAGCCCCACCCCCAGGACCTCCGGTTTCTTGCTCTGTGGCCAAGTTGTACTCAAACTCATAGTAACCTCCTGCCTCAGCTTTCCAAATGCCAGTTTTACAGCATTGCCGTACCCACTTTACCTGGCTAAATCTGAGTGGACAAGTGAGGGCTTGGTGTAGGAAGCTGTACCAGACGTGGGAGGCGGCAGGGAATGGCCACAAAAGTATGGAGGTGTGAATGTGAGCATAGTGTGCTGGAAGTACACACACAAGTTGTCAAGTTGTCCCATCCAAAAGCAGTGTCACTCTGTTTCCGCTGAGCACTGAAAATACTTACAGTTTGTAGATTGTGTGCCAGCGCTAAAGAGACACTGGGTCATCTCATCTCAACATTTAGACAGAAAGCGAGGGTCAGTGATTGAGGGGCTAGCCAGGTATTGCCCAGCTAGGAAGGAATAGGACTCCTTTGTGAGATTCTAGAGCCCACTGTTCACTGTCTATGTAAACAACAGCACAGGCACATGTTAGGGACAGCCCTGTCTTTCCTGTGGCACTTTCTCCAGCGGACAGTTTCCGAGGCTGTTGGATGGTGCTGCCTGGCTTCCAGGTCACCTCTCAGGTTCCTTCTGGCGTAACTAAAGAGTACATGCCACTCTTCCCGGTGACACCTGGGAGGTACAGTTTTGAATTTCAGTGACTACTGTGACTCCTCGTGGGAATGGCCTGTCAGTCAGGAGGAGCTGCCAGGCTCAGCATGTGTCCCCTATGCTGTTGGCTCTTGAGGTGGTGGTATATCTGAGATCTTTGTTTTTAATCATAATACTTCTCATTTTCTTTCCGTGGCGATCAGCATGAGTCAGCTGCTGGTGGTAGAAAAGTCTCCCTTTAATTTCCACTGTGGATTATTAGTTCACTTAAAATGCTGTTTAAATTGTACATAAGCCCTGGGGCTTTTGGTTATTTGTTAGAAATCAATTGGACTTCACAAAATGCTCAACAGGTTGGAGTCTTGATTCCACGCACGCCGCGGCACTATTAGCGGGGACCAAAGTTCAGAAATTAGAATATGTGAGTTCTGTGACCTTGTATTTGTAATTCCTTTCTCTTTAGGAAAATCAATGCATTTCTCTTTATTGAATTAAATCAAGCAATTTAAGTCTCCCTTAAACGATGTGATGGCCAAACTTACCCATGGCCCACTCTTCCCAGGGTTTTTCAGTACCCTGCAGCCTGGGCCGTTACTTACATGGTAGCTCAGTCTTGGTGAGGCATATTACACGGGTCCGTGTTTGTGACCTGCTCAACACTTAAGATGCTACAGATCTTTATTCTGTAGATGGAGCTGTGAATTCAATGTTTGTGGATTCAGGGCATAACCAGGAACCTCTGCCTGTGTACTTTTTTTAGGCTTCCTACAGAGGAGCAGTGAGAAAAGAAATAATTCTACGCCAGGGAAATGCATAATTGAGAAGCTGTCTGCGTGCTTAAGAAAACACACTGTGTGGCCTCTCTAAAGCAGAAAGGTTGCCAGAGCCGTTGCTTTGCTTTTTCTTGCTGGTGTTTGTGTAAGACCCGTGGGTTCAGTGCTGTTCAACCTGGCCATTGGGCAACCATGGCTGTGGACTTGAAGCATCTGGCTTAGACAGCTGGGCATGGTGCTGCACTCTTCTAATCCCAGCTCTCGGGAAACTGAGGCAAGAATTTCCAGGCCTTTCTGGGCCATGAAGAAAGCAAATAAACACAACCCAGACCAAACAAAAAGAACTCCCACTTGCTAATAAACAAAACAACGGCATTTGGTTGGTGTGGACTGCAGCTGGATGCTGCTTTCACATCTCTATGTCCTCTTCTGGAATTTTTGTCCTTGCTAGCAGCAGAATTGGGGTATTGGAAATATTGAGCACGAGTTAGGAAACCCAGTGGAAGGTTGGAGAAATGGTAACTTAGCTCTTTCACCTTTCATCCTTTGGTCACCAAGGGCTAGCTTGGGATCCAAGGCATCTGTTGCGGCTAAGCCTAACTCTGGGCACAGTGTAAGGTATCATTTCCCACTTCTGTCTCCTGCCAGCGTTTCTGTATGTAACCCAATTCCTCATGTTGAACAGGTGGAAGACTGAGCAGGAAGACATCAAGCCCTGTCCCCTGTGGGTTTGAATCTGAATCCCTTTAGAAACCAGACAAGTCACATGAGAGATGTGTGTTACACATGGAGCCTACTTGGCTCAAGGAGGCTCTGTATTCACTGGAGTGCTGGGCAGTGGTATTATCCACTCCGAAAGGTAGAGAGCCCAAATGGCTGGTGTGGGAAGGATAAAAGGCAGGTTGGCGGAGAGAGGGTACGCAGCCTTTCACGGAAGACTTGCTTCTAGTGGAGTTAGAGGAAAAAGAACATGATGATTCGCAGGTTTTTTCATAAGTCCAGATGGATCCCAGAGAGTCCAGCAAGGAAGAGCTTATTTTATTTGTCTTCCTCCCCCATTTCTCTAAATAATTTAATCTTCAAAGCACGATGCAGGTGTTAATTAACACTCCCAGCTCTGCTGGGAAGGTAGGCAAGTGGGAACGCCTCCCCCATTAGAAATCCAGGGAATAGACAGGTTGCCAGAGCCTTAGGTGAGCCAAGCTTTAGTGTCATTCATTCATATGGTTCCACTGTGAGCCTTATTCCTCTCCCCCACTCTTAGTGTCCTGTGTCCCCAGAAGAACGAGAAAGCTGGGACTACCTGGTGGTCCATAATGACCATAAAGTTCATGGTCATTGTGGTTTTTCTACTTAACCTTTTAAAATACACACACACACACACACACACACACACACCACATTGTGGTGGGGCTAGCGGGAGGGTATGCTTCTGCTTCTGTGCTTTCTGTTTTTTTGTTGTTTTTCGAGACAGGGTTTCTCTGTGTAGCCCTGGCTGTCCTGGAACTCACTCTGTAGACCAGGCTGGCCTCGAACTCAGAAATCCACCTGCCTCTGCCTCCTAAGGGCTGGGATTAAAGGCGTGCGCCACCACCGCCCGGCTTTTGTATGGTTTGATCCTCTGCAGGCTGGTACTCTCCTGGTATCTGGTAGTAGATGAGACACAAACAGGACAATTGGATGTGGTGGATAGCTACCGAGTCTTTTTCCGGGGGCTGCGCAGAACCCATCTTCAGTCTGGTCTTTGATCAGGGATGGTGATGATGCCAGTTTGCTGGCCACCTGCATAATTCTTGCACACCCTGTGCTAGTACTGAACCTCCAACTATCTATCGAAGCAGCCAGGCTAGAGCGGACACAGCAAGAGAGAATACAGAAGGTGGTGGTTTATGTGCCCATGTCCATTGCCCCCTCATGTAGGAAGCTCTGTTCCATCCACTGATGGCCGTTTTCCCTTTGCTGCAGGTTACTGAGAACCAACTCTAGATCTCTTCTAGAGAGACCTTCTTCTAAAGACGTCACCAGTGTGTGGAGCCTGCCGCACACCCACCCCCTGCCAAACCACGGCCTTTACCTGTGTCTTTCGGTGTTTCCCGTGCGACCCGTCCTGTGGGAGTGCCTCGTGGGCTGCCCCAGAGTTCGCCCCACGCTCAGCTGCGCCAATGGTGAAGATGACAAGATCCAAGACTTTTCAGGCATACCTACCCTCCTGCCACCGGACCTATAGCTGCATCCACTGCCGAGCTCACTTGGCCAATCACGACGAACTCATTTCCAAGGTACCTTCCACGGAGGAGGGCATTTCCTGTTCCTGGGGTCACAGACTTACAAGCGCTCTCATATAGTCTGGGATATTTGCATGCTGTCTTTTATATAATGGGAGGGCTGACCCACAGGCTGTTACTCAACTGAGAGTTCACTCTGATTTGTGGGAACAGAGTAATGGTTCTGTGTGTTATTTTGGAAGTTAGACGTCAACTGTGTCAGAGGCTTTAGGGCCTGGCAGCTCACAGTCCAGACAAGGCAGGAAAAGTTTTAGAACCCTATATTTGTTTACTTAGTTTAGCTTGGTAGAAATGAGGAACATTTTTAAAACCGTACGTTTTACTTGGTTTAGCTTGGTAAATTAAAAAAAAAAAAATGTTTTCTGCTTAGAAGTGAATTCTCAGAGCGGTGAGGAAGAGAGGGTCTTGTGGAGGGTGTCATTTGTGTTTGTAGTCCATCCAGGCTTCTTTATGTTAGGCAGGAACTTGACCACGGGCCCATACTGGATCAGCTCCCTTAGCTGAGATGGGAGAGCCCTGGCAACCCCCAGGGAAAGTTGTCAGGCCTTAGCTTATGCATCTTGTTCTTTGGGGAGGAGCAAAAGTAGCCTGTTGAAGCTGAGCCCCTGGCCTGTTAGGACTTTAAACATGAAGTAATACAGCATGACATTTGATCATGATCAATGTGATCATTTGAATAATGAGCCCCTGGTTTCCCTTGATAGTTGCTTCTGAAGTTGAGGCTGGGGGATACCACTTAAAAAAAGCTACCATCACGATTGTGTAATACAGGAACCCAATACTTTGGGCAGCATTCTTAAGGGAGCTATCTCCCTCCTGGCCCTAGATTCCCAGGGGAGGAGAAACAGGTTTTACTGGGGCTTGATGACAAAGAGGTAAAGCTCGTGGGAGAGTTTCCCCCTTAATAGCATCTTTCTTGAGAAGCTAGCCTTCGAACCATTAGAGGACAGACAGATACGCAGAACGAAGCTCAAACTGTTTGCAAGAACTGCTGGCAAAGGCACCTGTGCTTTCTTTTCCTTAGGTTTTGTAGTCTCTGCTCCAGATGAATGACAGCCAGCGTTCCTCTTTGGCAGGCTGACATGGCTGGCACCTGAAGGCTGCCCAGGCAACCAAGTCTGTGGTCATAGATTCTTACCTGAGGCCCTAGAACAGACCTCTTGTGGTTCTGTTCCAGGGTGCTTACTAACCTACAAGCTTGATGCCTAGAGCCTCCAGGGTCCTGGCTGAACTTTATCTTTTCCAACTCTATTCTGCATTCCTGAACTTTACGTTATTTATTCTTAAGCCAGCCTTTACTTTCCACCTGTATCATATAATTCATCTTTTTACAGATTTCCTTTATGTTTTTGGAGTAAACCATTGGCTAGAAATTTGGATATGGGAGGCCATGTCAGTGGGAGAAGTAGCCAGTCCCCTGGCATGGAATGCGAGCACACAAACTTGTATTTGAGTTGGCTCTGTCTCCACAACTTTTTTTTGGTAGACATTTCCAAAATAAGTGTTTCTATCTAGGGAGGAATTTAAGGCACCATTTTAACACAAGGAAGAAGTGTTCTGGGTGTAAGAAGTCAAGGCTCCAATAAAGTACATTTTTGCATCTATTATGTATTGAAAACTGCTATCTCACTAACTCTTTAAGGTGAGTGGCTAGTCATGTGTCATACCAGTGGGAAGCTGGGACTCAAAATATTGTTCAAGATCTCAAGGTGGAGGTCAAGAAAAGTGATTATTGTCTGTTGCTGGTGATTATTGTCAGTCGGGATTTCTTGACAAGGTCTTTCTTTGAACTAGGCCTGAAAAGATGGTGGAAGCTGGACATTTAGAGATGGCAGTGGCTTTGGGGGTTGCCTCTGCTGTATTTAGGCCTTGCGCAGGGCCTTGCTTTGTTTTAGCCACGATGACGAGACACTAGCAGTGAGTGTTCTGTGAGCATGCCGGTAACGGGTGTCTCACCCTTTACCTCTGCCAAGGGCAGACCCCGATTCACCTCCTCTCTCGAACCTTCCATGTCTTTCTGTGGGTTCTATTTGACTTAGTCCCCTGATCAGAATTTGACCAGCCCATGGCGGAAGCTCAGGGAATGATCAGATAAATGGACGGATGATGTTTGAGTCTTTGGGAGAAGAAATGGCTGCCTTGCCTTAGCGTCCTTCCCGCCCGTTCTGGGGCAGGAAGGCTCACAAGGCTAAGCCAAAGTCAGCAGAGGCTTTAGTTTCATTGCTACAGCTAGTGCACAGATGGGGTGCATTAGAGATGGATGATTTAAAGAGTTGGGTGAAATGCCTGACTGGGGAAAGAGCGAGGGAACTGTGCTTGGCATTGTACAAAGATTCCTTTATTCAAATCCACAGCCACCCCCGGCATTAAATAATCTATACATTCTCATGCACGTCTGCTTAATGGAAAGATCATTGCCTTGGCCCCCTCCTTGGAAAAATGGGCCTTTCTTTTCATGCCCACCCCCCTCCATTTAGGAAAGTTCAAGGAGAGAATGTCCCTCCTGTTCCCCTCTTGACTTAATCTCCTGTGTGGTTTCAGAGTCTGCCCAGTAGGAGTTGAGAGCTAGACAGCAGAAAGTCGGGACGGGAGCCCCAGTGAATTTAATGAGGCTTTGTACTTGTAATAGGGTCTTTAGTCAGAGAGCTGGATGTTTGGGGAACAAAAAAATAATAGTGAGCCTGCCTTCAGGGTAGAGAGACATGCAAAGGCCCAGGGGAGTGAGTAAGTGTCTAGGATGAACAGGGGAATCAGCGGCCCTTCCTATCAGCATTGCTAGGCCGCCAGGGAAATGCTACATTGTAAAGTTTTAAACAGTTGAGTGCGTTGATTCTGCTGGTGGAAAGCTCTGTGCAGGGCCTGCTTCCTGCCCAGCTCACTTTACATATCCAGGAGCTAAGTTGCCAGCAACCAGCTGTCCAACCCCTGAGCCTCTCAGTCTCTTATAGAATGGGCAAAATGGTGTCCTCTGTGTGTGTGTGTGTGGGGGGGGGGCTGGAGTCACAGGACTGTCAACAGAGTGGCGCCTGAACAAACAAGTTTACCTCTCACACATCTGGAGGCCGGAAAACCCCAGATTTGGAAATTTGGCAGTCTCAGTGTCTCAAGGTTTACTTTCCAGTTCACACATGGCTTGTTAACTGTGTAGCCTTGTGGGGGAGGGGCAAAAGATCTTCCGGCTTATTTTGGGTATATGCTTTGAGATAGTTTTGTGGACTTGCCATTGTCTATGGTCTTCAACTGCTGGGCCTTAAGAGGTCTTTCTGCTTCCAGGTATACAGGGCATGTGCCACTGTGCTTGTCTTGTCCTGGCTCCTTTGTACTGACAATAATTTCACTTATGAGGGCTCTGCCTTCATGGCCCAATAACATCCTAAAAGCCACATGTCCCCAATGCATCTATTTCAATACAATTGGGAGCTGGATGAACACTGAGCCCATATCAGGCGGCAGGTAACTAGCATTTAGTGTGTGCCTCTGGCAGCTGTCTATATAGCAAGGCATACCTTACTGCAAAGGGAGCAGCCTTACCTCATTGGGTTGCCACATAACTCAGATGCGATCAGGGCAGATTGTGAACGACAAAGATCTTTGCAGTATAAAGTAGTTCCATTTCTTCTCTTGGCCTTATTATTCCAAATGTAAAGCAGAGAGCAGGTTGGAGAGATATTCTGCTGAAGTCAGGAGTTTTCCGTCAAGACCTGGTACATAGACATTGGATGTAGGGAAAGGACAGTTGATAGCCCTGTGCGTCTAGAGGCAGTAACACAGCCTCCAGACTGTGGGAAGGGAGATGTTTGAATTGATGGCAGAACCATCTAGAGAATGTGCTAAGGCGTCCCACAGTCTTTCTTGAGGGTGGTATGGTCCACATGCTGGGGTGTTTGTCTGCAGAGGTATTTTGAGTTGGCCTGAGGAATTGCTTGCATTATTGTTCTTAATGTGGCCAGCCCCATCCAGCACTTGGGTTATAAAATAATAACGGCTCCCGCCGGATCAGTGAGTCCTGCCTCAACCTCCCGAGTAGCCAAGGATTACAGGCCACACCACCAAGTCCAGCTGTGTGGAGCCCTCTCCCCTTGCTGTCCTCCTGCCAGGCCTCAACTGAGCAGCAGGGCGTTTGGGAATCTGTGACTTCATGCCAAGACTTGATCGTTATCGGAAGGAAGGGCATTGTGGGAGGCTGTTGGGTGGGTGTCCAGGGCAGGTGGAAAGAACTTATTTTGCTCACCACCCAACCTACTTGTTACTGTTTGATTAGATCTTTGGGTCTGATTATTTTCTAGAGACAGAGGTGTGCTGGAACTGCAAGGCCATCTCGTCTTGGTCAGGAAATAGGTCAGAGTGAGGCAGTGAAGCAGCCCTAGGTCACACTGCCTCTGAACCAGGGATCTCTGTCTCAGCCTGGACCATGTTCTGTGTGAGGACCTGAGCTGGCTAGCTAGCTGACTTGCCTTCTTCTGGCTTCTGGCAATCCTTCTGAGGCTAGGAACTCTGGCGGCAGGTCTTTTGTTCCTTGTGGGGTTCCTCGGGCTGGCTGTGGTGGCATTTGGACTCTTTCTTCCTGCCAAGAGATTAGATGTAGCATTGCCTTGAGAAGAGTCAGGAGGGCAATATGTGCTACAGCTGTATTGATCTTGTGGCTGCCAAAGGGCTAACCTGCTCCCATTTCCCACCTGTGCCTTTGAGCCATGGTGTTGACACCTGTGGCTCTCAGTAAGCCTTTGACCTCTTGATCCAGTGCGGTGGCTTATAGGTCACAGACATAGTGGGGTGCTGATGTGGCAGCATGGAGCTATGCCCCATCCCCCTGTCGAGACAGAGTTTCTCTGTATAGCCCTGGCTGTCCTGGAACTCACTCTGTAGACTAGGCGAGCCTCCAACTCAAATCCACCTGCCTCTCCTCCCCAAGTGCTGGGATTAAAGGTGTGCACCACCACTGCCCGGCCATTTTGTGCTCACTCTGAATAAGTACTCTAAATCAGATGTTCTCAGCCTTCCCAATGCTGTGACCCTTTAATACAGTTCCTCGTGTTGTGGTGACCCCCAGCCATAAAGTTATTTCCATTGATACTGATATGAATCATCGTGTAAACATCTGATATATAGGATGGCCATAAGGCGACCCTTATAAAGGGGTCATTGAGCCCTCAAAGGGTTACAGCCCACATGTTGAGAACTGCTGCTCTACAGTATAAAGGTCCGGAGCAGAGGATGAGTCTAGAATGTTTAAACTAGCATGTAGGAAAGCCCTAGATTAGATCCCCAGAACCACAGACATAATGTAATTCCAGCATTAGGGAAATGGAGACAGAAGGATCAGGAAGTTCAAAGGTCATCCTTGGCTATATAGCAAGCAAGTTTGAGGCCAACCTGAGCTACACAAAGTCCTATTTCAAAAAGAAGAAGGAAAAAATCACATGAAGAATACAGAAGCATAGAAAATGCCTGCATTTCCTTTTCTTTAGGTAAAACTAAAAGCAGAGTAGACATTGGGCTGTTACAGCAGCTCTACTGTGTGTTCCTATAGAAGGTAGTAATGCATAAGGAACACTTCTATCTAACACACCCCTTACTGATTAGACCTTTAGGGTCAGTCTCTAGCTTGCAAATTATGTTGATGTTAATGTGTTGTTTGTCTGAATGTATATATACCGCGTGTGTCTGGTGCCTGAGGAGGGCCCTGGACCCCCTGTAACTGGAGTTATGGTCCTGAACTACCATGTGGGTTCTGGAAATAGAATTCTGGTCCTCTCTTGACTGCTGAGCCATCTCTCTAGCCCCTTGCAAAAAAAAATTTTTTTTAAATCCAATGAATGTATGCTTATTTGACTTAAATAAAAACACTGAAATAAAATTAGTATTTCTATTGACAGTGGGAGAAAACAAAGGATTCAAGTCAAATCTATAAATAGATATCTAGCTCATAAAAGTTTTTGAGTGCCGCAGTGTCAGTCAGTTGTACCCCAGTAATTAAAAGTCTCTCAGAGACCATTGCTGTGTGACCTGAGTCTGTGTTTTTCTTTTTAAGGTTTAATTGGGTCTCAACCTGTAGGCCAATCCCGCCCCCCATATGTTTGTCTGTCTGTCTGTCTATAGGTGTGTCCACCTCTATGTGCCTATGCTTCCGTGTGGAGGCCAGAGGTCAGTCTTCAGTGTTATTCCTCAGCTGTTGTCCACTTTGGCTCTTACTGGCCTAGAACTCACTGATTAGGCTCGGCTGACTGGCCATCTGGCTGACTGGCTGGGAAGTGAGCCCCAGGAGTCTCCCTGCCTGTGCCTCTCAGTTCCAGGAATTACAAGTGCATACCACCACACCTGTCTGTCTGTCTGTCTTTCTTTCTTTCTTTTTCTTTCTTTCTTTCTTATTTATTTATTTACCCATACCCAGCTTTCCCTGCCCCCTTCACATCCACTTTTTTTTTTTTTTTCTCCTCGAGACAGGGTTTCTCTGTGTAGCCCTGGCTGTCCTGGAACTCACTCTGTAGACCAGGCTGGCCTCGAACTCAGAAATCCGCCTGCCTCTGCCTCCCAAGTGCTGAGATTAAAGGCATGTGCCACCACTGCCCGGCTCACATCCACTTTTTAAAAATATGAATCGTGAGGGTCAAACTCAGGTCCCTCTGCTCCCCAGTGTGAATGTCTTGAAGGGAAGCATGTGTGTCGGGGAAAAGAAATCTGAACAGAAAATTCTTTGAACCAAATGGCTTGGTTTGATTGCAGCACTTCTTGGTAAAAAAAAATGCTATTTGGAGCCTGCAAATACTGTGCCGTGTGACACCTTCAGGGTGAGATGAGCCACAATTGAGGCTGATCCTGTGATGACAGACAGCAGGGACCCAGCTTGTACTTTCTCCTGAGTTCCATTTGCTCCTGTCTGTCGTTGCACAAATACCACATATACACAGAGTTCTCTCTCTCTCTCTCTCTCTCTCTCTCTCT
>JADRCD010182176.1:0-13924 GCA_019843815.1 Montemys delectorum
GGGGCAGAGATGGTCTCTGATCCAGCCTCCATTAATTATTTTATCTAATTCATTGTAAATTATATTTAGGGACAAAAGAGTTAAATATTTGGCTCCTATGTCATGTGTCTCTATTATAGAGATCATGGAATGTCATCCCTTATCTATGCACATCTCACTCTCTATTCAGCATCATTATTGGTTTTTATTTTGAGAATTGATGAAGTCCTGCCTATACCCATAGTTACTTGTTTCCAGTTAAATTCAAATTCTGAATAATCTTCTTTTTATTTTTTATTGCTTATTTTATTTATTTACATTTCAAATGTTATCCCCCTTCCCAGTTTCCTGTCTCTAAACACACTATCCCATGCCCCATCCCCCCTGCTTCTAGGAGATAGCTACTCTTGCCCAGCCACCCACTCACCCACTCCCAACTTACTCCCCTATGCTGGGGCATCAAGTCTCCATAGAACTAAGGGCCTCACCTCCCATTATTGCCAAATAAGGCAATCCTCTGCTTCATATGCAGCTGGGGCCATGGGTCCCTCCATGTTACTCTTTGGTTGGAGGGCAGGGGTTCTTCCTATGAAGTTGCAAAAACTTTCAGTTCCTTTAGTCCTTCCCCTAACTCCTCCATTGTGGTCCCCATGTTCAATCTGATGGTTGGCTGAAAGCATCCACATGTGTATTGGTTAGGCTCTGGCAGAACCTCTTAGGGGACAGCCATACTAGGTTCCTGTCAGCAAAAGCTTTTTGGCATCAGCAATAGCGCCTGGTTTTGGTGTTGCCAGATGGGATGAATTCCGAAGATTGGACAGTCTCTGGGTGGCCTTTCCTACAGTCTCTGCTCCACTTTTTGTCCCTGCATTTCCTTTAGATAGGAACAATTCTGTGCAATATGGTAGTTATGATCTACACACACTAATTAGCACCATCTTACAGACAATGAGCATCTCATAAGATGATAAAGGAGCTGAATATTCCATATCACATCTTATCTAAATTGTGCTTCTTTTATGTGTCAACATATTTATATGCATAAATGTTTCCAATTATACTGAAAATTCCCACAGCACTCAATAACATGCTGTATAGGTTACAATTGTGTTACCTAGGAGACCTAGGTGTGTAGATGAGTTAGTCTACATGCACAAGAGGCCAGATGATCATTGTTAATGTAACTATACTCTGTAATGTTCATGTAGTGATGAAATTGCCTAGTGACAGACACACTTTTTCAGAATATATACCCATATTTATGTAATGAGTAACTGCAACAAATAGATTATTGGGATGACAGGATGGTTAAAAACAATGTAATGTAATACAAAACCAATAAACATTATTAAGAATTATGTTTGTATCCAACATCAGACATAGAAACTTTATTCTCTAGGTTTGCTATTTTTGTCACTTGGATTGATAATATTTACCTTGTTTGCTGTGCTGATGACTTATAAGTAATAATGAAATAGTTTCCCAAATTGCCATAAAAATACAACATATATAGAGTACTACTCAGCTATTAAAAATAACGAATTCATGAAATTCCTAGGCAAATAGAAAATATCATCCTGAGTGAGGTAATCCAATCACAAAAGAACACACAAGGTATGCACTCATTGTTAAGTGGATATTAGCCCAAAAGCCCGGGATATCCAAGATACAAGTCACAGACCACATGAAACTCAAGAAGAAGGAAGACCAAAGTATGGGTCCTTTGGTCCTTTTTAGAAGAGGTAACAAAATTCTCATGCGAGAAAATACAGAGACAAAGTATGGAGCAGAGACTGAAGGAAAGGCCATTCAGAGACTTCCCCACCGAGGAATGCATTCCATATACAGTCACCAAATGCAGACACTATTGTGGGTGCCTAGAAATGCATACTGACAGGAGCCTGATATAGCCGTCTCCTGAGATGCTGTGCCAGAACCTGACAAATACAGAGGAAGATGCTCACAGCCAACCATTGGACTGATCATGGGGTCCCCAGTGGAAGAGTAAGAGAAAGGACTGAAGGAGTTCAAGGGGTTTGCAACCTCATAAGAAGAACAGTAACATCAACCAACCAGAGCCCCCAGTATCTAAACCACCAACAAAGGAGTACACATGGAGGGACTCATGGCTCCAGTTTCATATGTAAGAGAGGAGAGCCTTGTCAGGCATAAATGGGAGGAAATGTCCTTGGTCCTAGGAAGGCTCGATGCCTCATTGTAAGGGAACACAAGGGAAGGGAGGCAGAAGTGCGTGGATGGGTGGGGATAAACATTCATAGAAGCAGGAAAAGGAGGGATGTGATGGGGGTCTCTGGGTGGTAAATCTGGAAAAGGGAAGAACATTTGAAATGTAAATAAATATCATATATATAGACATATATATGATATAAAGCACAAGTATGTGCAATGTTTTTATTAACACAGCTCATGTAGCACAGAGAAAATTCAAGCAAACTTGATATTCACACAAACTGAAAATGTTAAATATGCTTCTGGACTGACTAGTTAGAAAGCTTTCCTGTCTTTGGTCCTCAGAGTCCCTGTGCTTTTATTTATGAGGTAGTTATTCTCAGATTAGATTACATTATTTGGTCAATGTTATTCACAGATCCATTTATTGTTCAGTTATATAAAACAAAAAGCAAAAGTCTTCAAAATAGTAGAGTATGTCTTTCTCAGTAGCTGTCTCTCACATCCCCAGACATCCAGTTTGGCAATCCATTATCAAAGCCTGAGATAAGCTCATTTAGCCACTTTTTTAGTTAAGTAGTAGAAAAAGTTATAGCCATGATTTAATTGGTCAGGAAGAGGAAGTTGGGTATCCTTCAGGAAAAGAGAAAAAAAAAACTTCATGTTTTTAGGATGAAAGAATTTCTAGGGTGGTCAGATGTCATTTGCAGCATTTATCTTTGGACTTGGATAGCCTTAATCTGTTAAGTGTTTTTTGATTCTCTGTATTTTCACACTTCTAAAACATTATGTGATAATAAGATGTGAATAATAATGGAATACAAAGTAGTCAGGGTTCAACAGTTCAACAGTTTATCCAGAGATGACTAGGAATTACTAAGTTTGACTGTACAATTTTTCTAATGATAAACATAAAATAAAGCAGACCATCAATCTTAAACCAGTCTTAAGTCCCCTAATTTTATAATGATCGAATATAGTTTCTTTCTTCTCTCTCTCTCTCTCTCTCTCTCTCTCTCTCTCTCTCTCTCACACACACACACACACACACACACACACACACATACATACACACACACACACACACACACACACACACACACACATCCAATATAAGGAAAAATATGAAGTACTTTCCCTAGATTGAATTTGTTACTGACTCTAGAGGAAGATTTTGTCTGTTTATTTGCTCAAGAGAGTAACTGTCTTCTTACACTTCAACACTTGTTTCGCTATGTACTCTTCGATTATAGGTGAAATGTTCTCCCAATTTCAAATCATGTTCTACTATTTTTGTGTTTGCCACCTCAGATAATCAGTACACTTAGACTCATACATGAATCTTAGAGTCTTGACAGAATGGAGCATTAAACACTATCATATGACTTTCCAGAGATAAGTGGGTGTGTTTGAATGTGTCTTCTTTTTCTTCTTCTTCCCCTTCTCTTCCTCTACTTCCTCCTCCTTCTTGTTTTCCTTCTTTGTCTTTCAATTTTCTTTTTTAAAA
Organism: Montemys delectorum; assembly: GCA_019843815.1. Lineage (NCBI taxonomy): Eukaryota > Metazoa > Chordata > Mammalia > Rodentia > Muridae > Montemys > Montemys delectorum. Next base: position 3,677 of record JADRCD010182176.1, read on the forward strand.
ATCTTTTATTGGTTATTTTATTTTTTTACATTTCAAATGTTATCCCCCTTCCAATTTCCTCACCACAAAACTCCTAGACCAGCCTCCTACCCCCTGCTTCTAGGAGGATGCTCCCCTACCCACCCACCCACTCCCACCTCATTTCCCTAGCATTTCCCTATGCTGGGGCATCAAGCCTTCACAGAAACAAGAGCCTCCTGTCTCGATCATAGCAGAGGTGTCCCAGGAAGCAAACTAGGGGCAGAGATTTACTGGAGAGATGTTGGAACAGTATCTACAAGGGACTAATGGAATAATTTCCTGTCCTAGGAAAGCTCTTATGAGGGAAGAAGAGTAAAAGCCAGCAAACATGTTGTTGGTGCATTGGCTCAACCATTATATGATGACTCTTTTGAAATTCATGTCACACATGTATATATTTTAGAAAACTTCTACAGTAGTAGATTTAATTAAGATCATCAAAATCACTCAGCAGCACACCCTGCTACCTACAACTATGACCTTCCTACAAGATATACAGATGCACTAGTGGCCCAAATGCTGTGGGATTAGCCCATCACTTCTGAATGGATTTAAGGTTCACCCCATGAGGAGTTAGAAATCTCTCCCTAACACTGCTGAAGTGACTGATGATGTGAGAATAGATAATCCATCATGCCTACTGCTATTACTCTGCTAATGGAACACAACAATAAAATGGCTACTTGCCAACATATGGCTGTACCTGTAGATCGGTGACTTACTCGGCCTTCATCAGAGAAGCTGTTTCTTTCAGGGGATGGTGATTAATCCAACAGACCTACAACTGAACAATGAGCAGAGAGTGAGAGGCTCTGGAACTCTAAGCTCTAAACGGTAAGTTTTTATCATACTTCTCCCCTCAAGGCACAGATATCTATTCAGAAAAGAAAGTAGAAAGAATGTAAGAGCCAAAAGTGGTAGATGATACCAAGGAAACAGTATCTTCAAGTCACAACAAGACTGATGTGCATATGAATTCCAGACACTGTGGTAAGAGTCATAAAACCCGAACATGTTCAAACAACATGAAATTCTTGCTCTGAGAAGTAGACACAAAGTCCTACCTCTAACCAAAAACCTATTTGCCACTGAGATCTACTGGGAAAGGAAAAGACATTTTTTCCAATGAAGTGACACTGGGTATATCAACCATACTCTAGATCAGGCCCCTACCTGTAGTCAGGAAAAGATGGTAACTCAACAAATTCTCTGTTTTGCTTATTTGATTGTGGGAATGTGGTGGGGTGTTTCATTTTGTTTTGCTGTTGATTTAATTTTATTTTATTTGAGAGAGAGGGGGAGAGAGAGAGAGAGAGAGAGAGAGAGAGAGAGAGAGAGAGAGAGAGAGAGAGAGAGAGAGAAAATGGAAGAGAGCAAGAGAAAATAACTTTGCTTAGGTAGGTAGGTGGAGAAGATCTTGAAGAAGTTTGAAGAGGGGAAAGAATATTACCAAAATGTATTGTATTAAAAATAGTTTAAAAAGCCACAAAAATGTTCCTAACGCAAGCTTCTGTGGAACCCCAGTGGCTTTCAGAGATGTTCTAGCCTAGAGTCAGTAAACTGTGGTCTTGAGTCTCAATCTAGAGTTCTTCCTGAATGCGGGGCGTGCCTGGGAAAGGACAGATTGCAAGTGGCATAGTTCTTCTGAGAGGATGATCCCTAATCAAGTCTCACCCAAGATCCTTGAGTAACCAAAATTAGTGTTAACTGGGCAATAGGAGTAAACTACAGCTTCTCTACATGTTATCTAGTGAATTCATGGATTTATGTAGAAATTGCAACTTAAACATGTTTTGAACATTAATTAATAAGTACTCAAATCCAATTTATGGTGTTAACATTTGTATCAGGCTGTATCAAGGGTGTGTTTGTGTGTGTGTGTGTGTGTGTGTGTGTGTGTGTGTTGGGTATGTACACGTGATTGCAGATGCCAAGAGAGACTAAGGTGTTTTTTGATCCAGTTGAACAGGGATTAAAGGAAATTGTGAGCTACCATGTGGGTTTGTGGATCCTGCAAATCAAATCTAGATCCATGCAAGAACAGTGAGCCCTCTTAACTACTGAGCCATCTCTCCAGTTGCATTTTTTTGTTGTTATTGTTTTGTTTTTTTTGAGACAGGGTTTCTCTGTGTAGCCCTGGTTGTCCTTGAACTCACTCTGTAGACCAGGCTGGCCTCCAACTCAGAAATCTGCCTGCCTCTGCCTCCCAAGTGCTGGGATTAAAGTTGTGTACTTCACCACAGCCTGGCTGCAATTTAATTTTAAACAATATTTTTTGTTTCATATTTCCCAGTCATATCATTTAAAATTTAAAATTATGGGTTGTTTTGTTTTATTTTGTTTTTCTTGTAGGGTACTTTATCTTCACCTGAGATGACTCTTACATTCAGTCTTATAGTTGAGGTGGTCTGGTAACAATTTTGTCTTGTTATTCCTTGATTTGACAATGTATTTAATTCATATCCCATCTGATATCATATCTCCTCTTCATTGCACAGACAAACCAACTCACAGGCTTCCTGCAGTTGTTATGAGGACATTTATTTTACATGTGTAGTTGCTGGGCTGCTGGTTCTGATGGCATTCGGTAAGAACCTTACAGTCTTTCAAGCTGTTATTGTTCTGTAAGTCACCTGTTTTTTCTTTTGGTGACATCTTTATGTTTTGGTAGCATAATTTCTATGTGTCTATGCATAATGTCACTAGTCTTGTTTCACATATCTTGTGCTCTTCTAGATTCTCTAAGATTAATATACTTTTAGAATTATTTTTCTAAATACAGTGTGGCCCCAATCTCTATCTCAGTTTAAGAATCTCATGACTCCTTAGATTTTTGTTTTGTTTTGTTTGACTATTCCAAAGGTCCCCAGTCTTCTTCAATTTTTATGAAGTTTTTTCCCTGTTCCTGTGCTATGTAATTTCTATTGATCTAACCTTAAGTTAACTGACATTTTCATCTGTCATATAGTCTGTTACTGAGTGCATTCACTGAATTCTGTACTAAGAGTGGAACAGCTTCAATTTAAAATTTTCATTGTGTAACTTTTTTCATATTTCTGTTGGCTGAAGTGTTCTCACCCGTTATTTGTTTCAATTCTCATAACAGATAGTTATATTAGAGTTCTTAACATTGTTCTCAGATAGTTAAAACATCAGGGTCACTTGTGGGTTAGGATTTGTTGGTTGTTTTGTTTCCTCAAAACACTAGTGATTTCTGTGTCATTTGCTTTGGGTGGTGTTTTTGTTCTTGCAAATCTTTTGTTGCATAGACTCTGGTTTCTCTTTTAATCTCCTTGGAAACAATGATGTTTCTATTATGAAGCATTTAGTTTTGTTACATGTGAACTATAAAATGTGTGTTTTGATGACTGAAGGTTTAAATCTCTGGTGAGTCCCTTTAGCCTTTGCTGGCTATAAATATTTTCTAATACACATTTCATTATAATCAAAGCAACTTGCTTTATACACTGTATTTTAAACATGTGACTTTAACTTTTCCATAATAACTTTAACATAATCAACTTTAAAGTCTTCTTTTTAATTTAAATGTAAAGTTAAAATTAACTTTAACATAATCAAGTGATTCCATAATTACCAGTTTAAAATTGACATATGCCAACTAAAGAACTGGAAAATACAAGATAATAAAAGTCTCAGCACTGAGACTCACTTGTTTAACTGAGTTTCAAGCAAAAGTCCTAAAGAAATAACCGAGAACATAAAAAGTGAGGCTGAATATTGACATTTTATGTGTTTGAGGGAAAGATGGAGTTATAAGTTTGTTTAATACCCTAGGTTTTCTCTTGGGGTCTGAAGGTCTTATATCCTAAATGTCACTGAGAATGGGAATCATGCCAGCTCTAATGCCTGATGCACAGTTTAGCAATATATTGCTTTCTGTCTAATGAAGGTAATATGCCCTAACTTGACAGTAGCAGTAATATTCCTTATTGACAAGAAATGGCATTAGTAAAAGCTTCCAAATGTTTGTATAAGATTTTAATTGTGTTCAATGTAGGTTATATTAAACAATATACCAGCAACAGCAGCAGCAACAACAAAAACAACAACAATAGCAACAGCACAACAGTAACAATAGGAAGGAAACATGAGTAAAACTGACATTAAACATGAATGTGTTCAAGTTGTAATTTATAACTTTTTAATGTTTTAAAAAATATATATGTTTGTGTATGTATATGAATGCAAGTATGCTTTTTATAGCTCTTGAATAAAAGTTAGAGGACAACTTTGGAAAGATGCTTCTGTCCTTCCCCTTTGGAATGGGTTCCAGGGATTGCACATAAGTGATGAACCAACTCTCTTGCTGAACCTGTAAACCATTGCCTTGAGTAACTTCAATTGGCATGCTTATGACAAAGCAGACAGTGTAACAGAAAATGAAAAACTAAACAATTAGGAGTGATATAAAAATAAAGTAACTGTAATTGAAGTGGCAGTGGTTCAGGTCCTGGACTAGGAGTGATTCCTTTGTTAGGGCACTGGATGCAAAAGTGTGCACATCAGGAGCTGAGTGGTTGGGTTATCAGGTCAGGTCTGAAAAGATAACTGACTTTGTTCATACTGCAGATAATTGGAAGGAAAATGTCCAGATAGAGTGAGGAGTTTTTCAAGGTTACAAACATAGAAAGGATGTATAAAATGAGCACAGAATATGCATTTGGAAATATTCAATAAGAATCTTAGAAATACAGAGGAACATGAATTTAGTAAAAGAGACAGTTGAGATGGTTGTCATTGATTGAGAAATAAGTTGAATTTCAAGATAGAAAATTAAGAACCTTATAAAACCTAAATAGTATAGACACAGAGAAAATATATAGAACTCTGTCATAAAAATTTCCTAAAAACAAGGGCATGAAGAGAAGACTGGGCGATTCAGAGAGTACTTGTTGCTTTTGCAGGGATTCAGTTGCCAGCACCTATATGTTGGTTCACAACATGCCACAACTACAGGTCCAGGAGACCTAATGCCCTCTTGTCACTGCTTCACTCACCAGTCACACATATGGTACACACACATATGCACACAAAATACATAGACACATACAAAATAAATTAACAAAAGAACAATTATAAATCTTAAAATCATCCAGAGGTCTATCAGTGGTGATCCATCACAGTAAAAATTTCAGTGATGTGTGTGTGTGTGTGTGTGTGTGTGTGTGTGTGTGTGTGTTTGTAGTGTGGGTACATCTGTGTGGGTTCAAGACTGAATACTTATATAGATGCCAGGGGAGCCAACTAGGTATCCTGCTCTATCACTCTTTGTATTATTCCTTGAGATGAAGTCTTTTATCTTGCTGTTCAGATAGCCAGTGAGCTCCAGTAAGCAATTTTCTATATTCTCTACATTCACACATGATACTGGTATTATGAGAGTGTATAACCATGACTTGGAATTTTATAGGTGGAAAGATTTGAACTTGGAACATCACATTTATGCAACATGGGTTCTTATCCACTAAGCTATCTCCCAAGCCCCACAGTGTTATTTTTAATTGTATACAATTATTGCAATATCAAAATATATCTACATGTTTAAGTGAGTAATTTGAAGAAACATACATTATCCTAATTTAAGGATTACTGTATAACTATAATAATTAAGATTAGCCAGAGACTGGTAGTGCATGCCTTTAACTCCAGTGCTTGAGAGGCAGTGGCAGACAGATTCCAGCCTAGTCTACAGAGTGAGTTCCAGGACAGCAAGGGCTAAACAAAAAGCTCTGTCTTGAAAACAAAAACTGTGGGCATGTTTGACCAGGAGAGCTGGAGTGGAGCAATAGTGAGATTGAGAGATGCCCCAAACCCCCAAGAATCTCATCCTGAGACTGGGAGAAGTTAATGCCACTCTCTTTCTGCTCTTAGCTTATATAATCTTGCCTATGACCTCTAGCTTCCCTGCTTCTGAGGACAGTCATTGTCTTTGGCCAAAGTACAGATTCAACTTTCTCTCTCCAATTAGAACCTGCCAAGCAAGTTCTTGGAATTCCTCTTCATGTAAATGAAGTATTCCCGGTACCTCAACCCCAACCAATAAAGTATGCCCACCCTGAAAATATCTACCCATTCCCCAAGGTCTACATAGCCCTTATTCATCTCAAGTAAAGTTTACCTGTCTTATTGAAGCTGTTCCTGAAGCCATTCCATCATACTCACTGATGTCCAAAACCTGCCCCCATCTCTGCTCCCCTCACACTTGTGGACAAGTTGATGACAACCTCAGAGGAAAGGGAAACCCACAACAAATGAAAAAATATGAATAGAAACTAAGACTGAACTATTGATCTAAGGAATGGCAATTTGACTAACATGTTTGTATATCTATCATCTATCTACCTATCTATCTACCTTTCTACCTTGTATAACCCATTAGTTTTCAAGCAAAGTACTAATTTAAATCCCTGGAGAAAGATACGTTTTTTTGAACAAATGTTTCTAGATTAGTTTGGAATATTACTCTCATAAAAAAAGGAGTGAGTACAAGATCAGTCTTAGTTCTACATGTGAAAGATAACTGAAAACTTTTAGGAACTAATATTTTCACTTGGTTATGCAAAATTCATAGATAAAACACAGAAGGTATGGCGCATTACAAAACTGTCAATATTAGCTTTGTCAATATCAGAAGGAACATATATGGTTGACAAACAAACCTTGAGAATTTGAGTAAACCACAGAGGGAAACAAAATTACGTGATATCCAAATTAGACGCATATTTATACAACGAATGCACAGAACTTCTGTAAAACAAAGTAATAAAAAGAAATAATAAACTGAAAATAGATCATGCTTTTGAACACATACTCTTCTAAATGAAATCCAAGAAAAATCAATAAATGTGAGATGTGAAAAAGTATTCAATGTCATTAATTATTAAGGAAAAACAAATGAAAATTATGATATATCATTAAAAATGGGAGAAAGCAAAATTAGGAATTAAAGGCTAGATGTTCTCAAAAGTATGTGGTAATTAGGATGCCCATTGATACTGAAAAAAATTCAGGTGAAAGAGCTTGATGACTAGCCTAATGTTCTGAGTCCAGTGACCAGAATTCACATAGCATAAGGACTCCATCAAGTTATCCCATGTGGTTTGCACCCTTCTTTCAATGTTTAAAAATTAAGGAAAAAATTAGTCCTGATTTTTTAAATTATACAAATGTTTTGGCATCCCTTATAAAATTAAATATACATTTAAGAACACAGGAATTCCATTATTAGGTATTTACCTGAGACAAAACTTTGCATTTACAGAATAAATAATGAGGGTGTTCATCATAGTGACATTGTAATAGTCTGAAATGTGAAATGTATAAAATACTATCAACACTTAATAGGATACATGATTTATGGACTACATATACAATGAAATAGTGATTGACAATAGAAGGGAAATAAAAAGTACTGATGTATGACCTTTAAAGAGTGACTCAGAAACACAACACTCAACAAGATAAGCCGGGCATGAAAGAGGATGTGTTACAGGAATTCACCCACTTAGGTTGAAATACAGGACTTTAGTGGTAAAAAGGATAGTACTATTTCAGGTAGAATATTGTGTTACTGCTTTGGGGGATTGGTTCTAATGCTTTGATTTAATTGGGAGTATGTGTATCCAAATGTTGAAGGTCCTTGTCCCCAAATGGTTTTTGATTGATCAATAAAGATGCCAATGGACAATGGTTGGGCAAAGGGAGATGTGGCAGGATCTTTAGATTTGCACAGGCTAGGAACTGTAAAAAAGGAGACTGAGAATTGCTATGACACAGGAGAGAAGGATGGGATGCAGGAGTTGCAGGAGAGAAAGACAACCAGCCATGCCAGAATTTGGGTGGGTGACCACTGGTCATGTTCCCAATTGGGCTTAGAGTAACACAGGGAGATCTAGGAGTTCGAAGGTTTTGAGCTAGCCATGGTATTTCAAAAATAAACTAGTGTGTGTGTGTGTGTGTGTGTGTGTGTGTGTGTGTGTGTGTGTGTTTCATTCATGGATCCAAAGAGCTCCTGGGCATGTGGCTGGAAGTGTAAGACCTACCAGGAGCACAAAGCAGTGTAGCAAAACTTACCAATACAGATGGCAGCCAACATGGTAGATGAGAACTCACTTTTTAAATTATTTAGAGATTATAAGATAAAACACACGTGCAATGATATAGTTTTGGAGAAGAAAGAACTAGTTTCTAAGGAGCAGAGTGAGTAACAAGCAAGCAGAGAAACTAAAAGAAACACAGCAGCAAGAGAAAGCCTAATCTGAGAAGCTAGGAGCCCCTGCTGTGCAAAGAGGCGGCTGGTTCCCTGTCTGGATACAAGGAATCCAGGATGCAGTGAGAACCAGACAATAAAACTGCCTGCCTCCAGCCACTAGATAAATAGATAATAAAATTTGATTTTTTTTTTAAGGATAGAAGAGTGTTTTATGGTAATTGGCTAAATGTTCTAGGATATACAGAGATGTTAAGCTCCACATAAGAGAGAATTTAAGAAAATTGAATGAAAAAATGCTTTAAAGAAATTTAAGAGTCAGTAGGTATGATCAGTGTCAGTGCCTAGCTGTGTTTGTTGGGTACCATCAATATCCAGGTTAAGCCAGGAGCCAGCAGCTCTGGCTTTAATTGCCTACTGTCATCAGCAGAGGCTGATATTGGGTACCATCAGTGCTAGTTTTCCATCCTAAGAGATACCTACAAAATGCATACAACCCAGGAAGCCAAGTAGATTATAAAATATTGAGGCTTTTGACCTTAAATTATAGATCCAAAAAGCAGGTGATGAAGAAGCACTGTCTCAATGGTTTATATTTGTTTATACTGCTTTAATTGCTTTGCTTCAATTATCAAGATAAGCATGGTTATAAGTTTGATGGTTATATTAAAATTCTTCTGAGAGAAAGGTCAAGCTATATGTTTAATGATTTTTGGTTACTGGACAAAGTACATGCTATTTTGGGAGACAGGCTCTGAATTTGTGTTGACTGGAAAGGAGAAAAGGCTTTGAACCCTTCCAGAGTGATTTGGGTCAGATAAAACAGGGGAAGACCGCCCCCTTGAAGGCCTCAAAAATTTTGAGAAAATCAAATAGGACAGGTAACTTGACCTGCTGAGTCCTTGACATGGAAAGAGCCCACTAACTGGCTTATAGATAAAATTGTTTCTAGCCAAAACTTAAGTTAAAATGAGACACAATAAATCTTGTTTATTATGGAATCCTTAAGATTCTTTGTGCCCTGTTTCATATGGCATGAAAGAAGATTTATAACAATTGGTTATTGATAAAATTAATTCATAAAAAAGACAATTATCTTTCATTTGCTCAAACAATGAGCAAAATTTCATCCTTAGCTGATCTGTGCCCCCTGCACAATCCATATGAATATCTTAAAGGTACTAAAAATTTGGTTGTGACAATTGTATATTATAGAATGTACAGCTCTGACAAGTTTCATGTTTAGGGATATTGAACTGACCTACTGTTCCAGCCCCCTGCATCCTGATGCTGTCCAGAGACTTGTTTCCAGAACAGCTTCTGGAATTGCTACTGATTCCAGATGATCTCACCACATCCAACCTTTCAGACAGATTCAATCAGAACTTTAGTCAAGCCTCAAGCCATCTAAGGGTACAGACACTGGATAACAAATGCTAATGTAGCTTTCTTAAGTCTAACCAAATTTTCTTATTTTCCTACCTCTTCCTACTCCTTTAGGTTTAGGAGTGCCCAACCTTTGTGCTAGCCAAGGCATTTCAAAAATAAGCTTGTGTGTGTGTGTGTGTGTGTGTGTGTGTGTGTGTGTGTGTGTGTGTATGTCTTTCATTTGCAGATCCAAAGAGTTCCTGGGAGGGTAGTTAGAAGCGTGGGACCCATCAGAAACACAATGACATATAGAAACACTCACAACTACATACTGCACCAGAAGATTTGATGTACACAGAGGAAAAAAGGGACAATATTTAAACTGAATAATGGTTTCAAATATTTAAGGTGCATGGTTGACTGACTCAGCCCTTCTGTGCCTGTGAGAGACAGAGCAACATTATGGTAATGAGATAGATGTGTTAGAGGAGGAAGGTGTAGAGGAAAAGAATAAGAGAAACACACACATAAGAGAAAGAAAAGGGGGGGGTTGGGGGAGTTGGGGGTAATAGTTAATATTCAACCCTACAAAGGTTTTTATCAACTTCTGGAACATCTTCTCCCTTCAG
>JADRCD010182182.1:0-14635 GCA_019843815.1 Montemys delectorum
CAGAGAAATGAGTTCCTGAAAGGAAAGCTGGGAAAGATGGGAAGGACAGCAAGAGAAATAACAAGCCAAGACAAAGTTCTCTGATCAAGGCTCAATGTTTAATAAGTCTGAATTTAAGGTGGGGGAAACCCATCCCCAACTTTGCCAGGATCTCATTGCTTTACCAGGATCTCATCAGGAAGACAAGCTCAGCTGCTCAGCAGGTAGTGGCCTCTTGCAGGAAGGTGCAGATGTGGCACAACAATAGACTTGACCTAGGTCAGAAAAAACTCCACCCTAAGTGGGTTAGCTGACTGTGGCAAAACAAGGTCTGAACTAGCCTGCTCAAGGCTGGGGGAGGAGCACATGCCACCTTTGTCAAAAATCAAATGTCCCTAGGTGTGTAGGTTTATTTTAGGGTCTTTGAATTGATTCCATAGATCAATCTGTCTATTACTATACTAATACCATGTAGACTCATACCAGAGAGAAGATGGAATCTGAAGAGGTCATCTTCTATAACCAGGCAGTAATTCCAGGAGAGCAACATACCCATAATACTTTCAAACTAAAATTTATACTATCTACAAGAAATGAAGGGATTGGGAATAGATCAGAGACTGAGGGAACTGCCAAACAATAACCAGCTCAACTTGAGGCACATCTCATGGGTAAGCACCAATCCCTTATACTATTAATGATACTCTGTTATGCTTCGAGACAGGAGTCTACCACAGCAGATCTCAAAAAGGCTCTATTCAGCACCTGACTCAAGAGATGCAGAGACCTAGAGCTAAAAAATGCATAGAACTTGGTGACTCTTATTTAAGAGTTGGAGAAATATTTGAGGGCCTCTAAAGGGATAGGAACTCCACATGAATATCAACAGAATTAACAACCTGTAAACTTGAGGCTCTCAGAAACTGAACTAGCAACCAAAGAACATACACCAGCTGGATCTATCACCACTATCTGTGTCACAGATATTGCAGATGCCCAGCTTGGTCTTTACAAGGGTCTTAAACAACTGGTTTTGATGCTATCCGCAAAACTGTTGACCATCTTTAAGATATATTATTCTAGCTGAGCTACTGTGTCTGGCCTCAGTGGGGGAGGATGCACCTAGTACCACAGAGAATTCATGTGCCAAGATGGAGGAATAAACCATAGAGGTCATCACCCTCTCAGAGGACAAGGGTAGGGAAGAGGTAGAAGGATTCTTGGAGGGGGTGATCGGGGCCAGGAGAAGTGAGCAGGATATAAAGTGAATAAATAAAACTAAAAAAGAATAGACATGAATAATATAAAAGTATTGGTGTAACTTGGCTTAACTCTAACAGAGCAAGTGAAAGATTTGTGTGAGAAGAACTTCAAGTCCCTGAAGAAAGAAATTATAGAAGATATCAAAAGATAGAAGGATCTCCCATGCTTATGGATAGGTAGGATCAACAGAGATAAAATGGATCTTTTACAAAAAGCAATATACAGATTTGATGTAATCCCCATCAAAGTTCCAACACAATATTTATAGACTTTGAAAGAGCAAGTTTCAACTATATATAGAAAAACAAATAACTCTCAATAGCAAAAAGTATCCTAAACAATAAAAAAACTTTGGGAGGAATCACCATCCCTATACTTAAGCTATACTATAGAGCAATAGTGATAAAGTTCCATGATATTGATACAAAAACAGAAATGTTGATCAATGAAATAGAATCTAAGACCCAGAAATAAACCCACATATCTATGGACACTTTTTGATGAAGAAGCCAAAACCATGCAATGGAGAAATGAAAGCATCTTTGACAAGAAGTACTGGTCTAGTATGATGTCCACATGTAAAGAAAGAATCAAATACATTTGTATTTATCACCTTGCACAAAACACAAGGCCAAGTAGATGAAGGACCTCAACATAAAATGGGATACACAAAATCTCATGCAAAAGAATGTTAGATACAACCTTCAATGCATAAGTAGAAGAGACAATTTCCTGAACAGAACACCAGTGGCTCAGGCTATAAGATCAACAATTGATAAATTGGACCTCATTAAACCGACATGCTTCTGTAAGGCAAAGGACACTGCCAATGGGACAAAATGGCAGCCAACAGAATTGAAGAGTGTCTTTATCAACCCTACATCTGAAGGAGGGCTAATATCCCAAATTTACAAAGAACTGAAGAAATTAGATACCAACAACCCAAATAACCAAATTAAAAAATTGAATACAGAGCTAAACAGAAAATTCTCAACAGATGTCTTAATGGCTAAAAAACACTTAAGAAATGTTCAAAGTCCTTAATCATCAGGGAAATGCAAATCAAAACAACTCTGAGGTTCCATCTTACTCCCATCAGAATAGCGAAAATCATAAAGTCAATAGATAGCACATGCTGGTGAGGATGCAGAACAAGGGAAACACTTCTTCATTGCTGGTGGGAGTCCAAATTTGTGCAGCCACTTTGGAAATCAATTTAGCTGTTTTTCAGGAAACTAGGAAGAGTCCTACCTCAAGACCAAGCTATATCACTCCTCAACATATACCCAAAAGATGCTCTAAGATCCCCAAAAGGCCCTTGTTAAATTATGTTCATAGTATCTTTACTTGTAATAGCTAGTAACTGGAAACCATCTAGATGTCCCTCAATTGAAGAATGGATAAAGAAAATGTGGCACATCTACACAATGGAATAGTATTCAGCTATTAAAAACAAAGACATTATGAATTTTTTCAGCTAAATGGATGGGGCTTAAGAATGTCATTTTGAGTCCTAAAAGGACATGTATGATATGTACTCACTTATAAGTGGAAAACAGACATAAAATACAGGTAATATATTACACTCCACAGACCCAAAGAAGCTAAACAAGAAGTAAGGCACAAGCAAAGATCCTTTAATCTCACTTAGAAAGGGGAATAAAATAGTTATAAGAGGCAGATGTAGGGAGGGGGCTTGGCGGAAGGGTGATGAGGGAAATGGAGGGGCTCACAATCATGTGTGGGAAAGGATGGAGAAATGGCTAGATTTAGGCTATGAAAAGGAATGGAAATCTGCACCTAAACAAGGTGAGATAGTGGAGGACATCTCTAGGATGAGACAGAGATGGCCAAAAGGGAGGCCCTCAAGAATCAGTGGGCATGGGGTTTGGAGCCAAGACTGAGAGAATGGCCAACCAATAACCTGCCCAATTTGAGACCCATCCCATTCCCTAAAACTATTAATGATACTCTGTTATGCTTGCAGACAGGAGCATGTTGTCCTCTTCCAGGCTATACCCAGAAACTGACCAAGACACGAACAATGCACCCGCAGCCAAACAGTGTATGGAGCTTGAGGACCCTTAAGGAAGAATAGGGAGAAAAATACTGGGCCCCAGAGTGAAAAGGGACTCCACAAGAAGACAAACCTGGACCCTTGGTTCTCTTAAAGTCTAAAACACCAACTAAAGAACATGCACAGGCTGGATCTAGGTCTTCCCACTCTTATGTAACAGATGTGTTGATTGCTCTTCATGTGGGTCCTGAACAACTGGAGCAGGGGCTATCCCAAAAGCTGTTGCCTCTATGTGGGATATGCTCTTCTAGCTGGGCTGCATTTTCTGACCTCACTAGGAAAGCCTGGACTAGACTTGATGTGCCAGGGTTGTGGGATACCCAGGGGAACTCCCACTCATTCAGAGGAGACAGGGTGAGTAAGGTGGGAGCAATTATGAGAGGGGATGAACAGGAATGGTCAGTGAATAGAATGCAAAGTGAATAAGTAAAAAAAATAAAGTTAAGAGAATTTGTATCAAAGCCTTGGTGGGTTGCCTACTACAACCAGGGATCCTTATTCTGTCTGTGCCAGGCCAGTCTCAGGACCTGAGCAGTTTGGCTTGATAAGTATGGGCTGGAGCTGTAGAATAAGATTGCTGAATTTCTTTGATGAGACCCCGCAGAGAGGAGATAATGTGCAAGCACAAGGCTGGTCACTACAAGAGTCCTGGTTAAAGGGGAGAGAAGGTTCCTTTCCTGGGCTTCTGTGATAGAAGTATACCAGAAAAGATAAAGGCCTGTGAATAGGCCACAAGACACAGGGCTCCCTCAAATGTTAACCTTCAGATAGGTGCTGAGGATTGAACCTAGGGCTTCTGGCATTCCAGGCAGATGTTCTCTACTGAGCCACACCCTAGCCCTTCACTGGGAGATTCTAGGTAGGTTCTCTACCAGTAAGATACAGCCCACCCCGACATTGGGGTATTCTCTCCCCCGAACTTTCTGTGTTCCTACATCGACCTCCTGAATAGCAGAAATAATAGGCCTGTACCAGCCATGGATCCTTCTTCCACTTCGTTTCCATGTTGACATGTAGCCTATCAGAGAATCCTGTCTGTATTCAGGGAGTGAGATGACACAAAACAGATGCTGTCACTGAAAACTCATGCCATCTAGAATATGACTGGCAGGCAGCTCCACCTTCTGAGAAGTCTTGTAGTTTGCCTTATCCCTCTCTTCCACAAACAGCTATTTCCTGCTGCTATAAAGGTGAGGAAGGGCCTTTAATGATCTTCTAACTTGCTATTTTTTCAGACATGTGAGACTGTTTTACCTCTGAAATCTCCTGAGCCTCTACCGCCCTCCTAGATAAAACCACTATAGAACAAAGCATATCAATCGTTATGTAAGCGAGACAGGGGTGGCAAAGTTAGATGGAGTTGAAGATGAGAAGCTGGTTATACAGCAGTTACCTGTAATTTCCGTAGCCAGGAAGCACAGGAAAGAGGATTGTGTGTTTGGAGCGAGCCTAGACTACATAGCAAGAACCTGTGTTTAAACATCAAGGTCTGAGGACTGTCACCCAAGACTCAAGGAGTAAGGGCATCTCACTCATTCCGTGTTACTCAATCAGGATCAAGCCAGGACACCCTTCTCTGGTTACAAGGTTGTCTCGGAACTAGCCACCCAAGAAAGGCCACATAAAGTTGCAACTAGGAGTGTGTAATTTATTTTGATACATATATATTCCAGGTTGGCTTCTCTTGCTGGGTAGCTGAGGATACATTGTACTTCAGATCCTCCTGCCTCGGCCTCCCAAGTGCTAGGATTGCAGGTATATTACCATGCCGCGGATACTTATCTCTTTAAATCTCAAATCTTTTTAGAACAGAGACAAAGGTCTGATGATGAGTGCTTAAAGGTGCCTGCTGATCTACTCACATGGAAGACTGAGAGAACGGACTCCAGCATGTTGTCTTCTGACTTCCAAAATAACTAATAAATAAATGTTTAAAATATTACAATCTTGCATAATGTTTAAAAAGGCAGTAACCTAAGAACCAGTAAGCTATTTAACAATCAACATTGAGTGGTTGGGCAGCCACCGGACTCTTCGGTAGGATCCAGTAAACATAATCTCGAAGACTTAGTACTATAAAAAATGCCTGTAATGTTTTAATAAAAAAAAAATTGAATTAAAAAATAAAAAAAAATATTACAATGGAAAAGAGATTATAGACACTAACTTTAAAACTTCTCATTTGGAAATGATCATGAAAATCTAAGCTTTTGTTTTCCTTCAATGAGCTGAAAAAAATGAGAAATATTATTATCACTAACCTCAAATATTGAGTACAAGATGAAAGACATTAATAGACATAAATACCTTTGTGAATATTTTGGGCATCCTAAGCAACACACTGCTCTATTACTTATTTTGTAGTAGTGTAATCGCAGTAAATGTCCATGCATATGTATAGAAATTAAGATTCTGAAAATGCAGATATACACGTTCAAGGCAAGTGATACTACATGTTCCATTTTAAATAGTTCTGTAATTGTTCTCATCTATTGGAATACATAGCAACATGAAATAGAAGAATTATGATTCTGAGTTTTCTCTATTTTATATATTTTTCTATATGTCCAGTATAATGAGAACAACTTTGTAGCTGTTAGCAATTTTAAATTTAAATATGTTTAAATTTAAACCTATTTTAAATATTTTCATTCTATATGTGCTAGAATATAACTTTTTCATAATTGTGATTGCTAAAGTACAGTCTCCAGAACTGTAAAATTGTACTTTCTCCATTACCAGCAGTCTCACATCTAACACACTTTAACTTAAAATCATTATGCTATGAATATTTTTAGTTGAATTATTTTTAAAATAACTAAATTGCATTTTTTGCAAGTTGAATTTTATGTCTGTCTCCTTTGTTTAAACTTATTTCTTCAGCTATTCAAGAACCATGAATTGTATGCTTCTTTGTTTAAAATATGTTGCATTTATTGATGAATTACTAATGTACTTCAGATTTTTGTGCTACAATGACTAAAGTTGTATCTTACAAATGATTTGTCAAAAGCACTGAAGTCTTCCATATATGCCATTTATCCTTTCTACTAAGTTGATAATTCCTTTAGTTTAGATAATGAGTATAAATATTATTTAACTAATAAAAATTAGAAACAAGGATATTCATGTTTGTGTTTGCAGGTGTTGCTCCTCAGTTAAAATCAGGCATTTCTGTAACTGAGGACTCAGGCTACGTTCTCAACACCCATGTCTGGCAGGATAACAGCCTGTGCATTGAGTTGCCGGGAATATCCTGCCTCTTCTTTCCTTTCAAGGTATATATACTCATGGTTATATTCTCTTTTAGAATATATACATAATTAAATAAAATCATAAAAATATCATGGTTGCAATAATTTGACAACCATGACTGCATGATTTGCCATTAGAATCTCAGTGCTCCATAAATAGTAATCAAATATGAAACAACTCCCTCACCTTTTATCCTATCTATACGTGGGACAATTAAAGACTGATTAGCATGTACATGTAAAATTAATTTGATTTTTTATGCCAATTTTCCTATAGATAGCTAGTTTTGTACAGAACACTGAATCTCACAATTGTTAATTTCTCTTTCTTTAAAATCTAACAATGGTCTTCAACTCCCACAATTGCAGTGCGAATTACCTGTACTATTTAACCTATAATAATTACCAAATATGCTTCATCATTGGGATTCTTATGGAACCCAAATTCACCATATATGAAAAAGTGAACAGAGGATAATCTGTGTGTGATGGGAGGAGAAGCCCTAGGTCCTGTGAAGGCTCAATGCCCCAGTGTAGGTAAATGACAGGGCAGGCAGGCAGGAGTTGGTAGGTGAATAGGGGAACACCCTCATAGAAGCAGGGAGAGGGGAGATGGGATAGGGGGTTCCCAGTGGGTGGGAGAAACTGGGAAGGGTAACATTTGAAATGTAAATAAAAAATATCCAATAAAAATAATTTAAATCTTGTCATCCTAAGTATCCAAAAGTGGTTGCTGAATAAATTATATGAAATCTTTCTGACAACTTGATCTGAGCATGCAGTTTTAGTAACCATATTGACTAGCAAATCTTTTTTGATCCCAAATAAGACCATGAGTGTGACTCGTGTTTATTCACTGGAGTTTAAGATGTATAGATTTTTATAGCAAAAGAGTTTCAGTCTTAGTCATGTGAAGGCTGTGGGCTACCATATATTTAAAAAGGAGCTTAATGGAGCAGAGTTCCTTTATATCAAAATTATAACAACAAAATTGCCTATATTTTATAATAAAGTCAAATCTGAATGCTAAAATTTGGGGTTTACAGCCTCGTGAATTGCAGTTTCTGAGATGAGCACCTGAAATTTCAATAAGTGGTAAAGAGTTTCAATAAAACCTGGAATTTTAAAAATACATACTGTGCCAGTGAAGGAAGCTACACCACGCACTTTGTCTACAGCTCAATGTTTGTGTGCTGAGCCTATAAGGAGCATTTTAGCCTCCTCCTTAGGTCAAGGATGAATAGGATGCTCATAGGGATGACTTCAACAGACAACCTTGCCATGGACAGTTCCTATTAAAACCAGGCTCCATCTGCTGATTTTACTTCTAGGCCATTGTAGGTATGTTCAGTAACATCATTGGATTTTAGTCACCTGCTCTTTCAAGTTCTAATTCATTGATTAAAATGCCATAAAGTAACCAAAGAAGCAAATAGCTAAAGTTGTGAACTCCAAGATAAGCTAACAAATTCAGAGGAGGTGGCATACCCCATGGTCTATGATTCAATCACTCTCATGTGAGCCTGTTTGTACAGATTATATCTGTAAACTATGGCACTATTTTTCATATTTAATGGATATGTCACCATCCAACAGAAAGTAAGAAGTTTTGTATGTAGTAAGTAAAGAGCTAAGAGGATTCCAGGTATACGATATTGTTATACAGGTTGTGTACTCACTGATTATTGTTATCATTATTTTAAGAATAATGCTTTTGTCGTAACTGTTACATTTTACTGAATTTGGTCTTTCTGAGTAGAATCCAGATTATATCAAATCCCGTAACTGTATGAAATGACATCAAGGACTGTGACCTATCTTCTAACATTTGAAAAGAAGATTCGATGCCAACGAATTCATTGTTCTTTGAAATATTACCCTCAGATGTGAACATAACATGCCAAAATTTTTATTGACAAAACATATTTTATAAGAACATTATATGATATGCTTTCATCATAAATATCTAAAACACCAAAGAGAAAAAGGGATCAAATTTTCATTTGTCACAGCACCTCCTATACTGACAATTACTTGTGCTTTTTATATTACTCAATTTAGATAACAATATGCCAATCACCACAGAGGTTACTGGTATTTTTTCTTTATATTTGCTGCATTGTGGCAGGGTATATACTATTTTCACTCAGACTTTTAATCAGAATAGTAATAGATTGCTATGTTAAAATTACTCTTTAAAGGTCATGAATATACAATGGATGTTCATGGCATCAGTACTGACACTGGTGTTAGCTATATTCAGAAAACAGCAAGTTAAACTACTCTGTAACTGTGTAGATGTCTTAGCAATTGTTACTGCTGCCCTCCAATGTTCCTCCCAAAAGGAAGTGGAGATTTGTATCAGTTTCTGTCCCTGCAATGGTTTACTTCTGGGTAGAAAGTATTTATGATCTTCAGTTGTTAGTGAGATCAAAAAATGAGACATTAGATGACAATAACTTTGAAGCATCTCACGTTTTGAAATGAATATCATTTTTTATGTCCTCTTTATAAACAATAATTACAGTCACTGTCTTTGTGGGACTCTGGTCAGTATCAGGGTTTTCTGTGGCTGTGTATTTAGATGTTATATTTTTTAACATTGTTTCTCTAATTTTTGTGACATGGGATGATGTCCACAATGTACTTTGTGTTCATTCTATTTGTTATGCCACTCAAATACAGTGGGAGGAATGCTTTATACACTGAACAAAATATGTTCACAGGATATAGTCATTCCTTAAGCCATTGAAATATTTAGGTTTTCAATAAAATGTTTTAAGTTACACTATTATCTTATATTTTATTTAATTAACATTATGATTGGAGGAAAAGGAAGCACATATAAAGCAATCATATTCCATTAAAGTTATAGGACTATTCAAATGAGTAAAAGTATTGATAGCCACAGAAATAAATTTTTAAAAGTTATTGATTTCAATTTTCCAAACAATTAATTTGTTAAAACAGACACTGAGACTTTATAAAGATGATTTTATAGATTTTTGATTAATTAATTAATTTACATCTCCATCAAAACCTCCCCTCCTTCCTCTTCTCCCAGGTCCTCCATCTCAGTTCCCTTTCACCCATCCCCCTCTCCTCCCTTTCTTTTCAGAAAAGGAGAGGCATCCTATAGAGATCAACCTGCCTTGGCATATTAAGTTGCAATAGGATTATACATGTTTTCTCCTATTGAGGTTTGACAAGGCAGCCCTGTTTGGGAAAGGAATCCAACGCAGGTCACAGAGTCAGAGACATCACTTGCTTCTTCTGTTAGGATACTCACTTGAAGACCAAGTTGCACAGTTGTTGCAGATGTGCAAGTGCCTAAGGCAGTTCAGTCTCAGTGGGCCTCTATGAACCCAGTTTTGATGATTTTAGGTTTTCTTGTGCTATCCTTGATCTCTCTAGCTCCTTCAATCCTTCCTCATTCTCTTCCAGAGAATTCCCTATGCTCCTCCTAACTGCCTGCTGGTCTCTGCATCTGTTACTGTCATTTGCAGGTTGAAGCCTCTCAGGTGGCTATGCTCCTATCCGTAAGTATAGCAGAATATCATTAATAGCATCAAGAATGGGCTCTCTTATGTCATCGAGTCAAGGTGGGCAAGTCATTAGTTAGCCACTTGATCAATTTCTGCACTATTCCTATTCCTATATGTCTTCTAGGCAAGACAAATTGTGGATTGAACTTTTTGAGGCTGAGATGGTGTTCCATTCCCTACATTGGAAGGATATTATGGTTATAGAAGATGGGTCATCTCCAGTTCTGTACACTTATTACTAGGAGTTTTATTAGGGTCGCTCTCATAGATTCCTGGGGTTTAGCATTTTCTTAGGTTTCTGGCTCTTCCCGTAGATGGCCCACAGTGATTCTAGGTCTCTAACACAGTACTGTCCCTGACTCCTCCCATTTGATTTTTCCTCCTCCACTCCCCATGCCCTCTCCCACCCGGTCCCTCAAAGCATCCACTCCATAGGTCTATTTTATTTTCCCTTCTTGGTGAGATTTAGGCATTCCCCCTTAGTTTTTATCCATTGGATGGGTCTCAAGTTTGGCTGGTTATTGGTTGTGGGTTCTGTCATGCTTTGTGCCATCTTTTTTTTTTTTTTTTTTTTTTTTGCACTTCTTGCAGGCAGGACAAATTTTGGGTCAAAGATTTTGGAAGTGTATTGGTGTGCTTATTCCTCCATTGGGAGACTACCCTTGCTGTAGAAGGTGCCCCTTCGGGCTATAGATCCTCACTGCATGGGGAAGTTATGGGGAGTGGAATAGGAAGAATCAAATAGAAGGAGGTGGGGAGAGTACTGGGTTAGAGGGCTAGAGTCACTCTGGGAAGAGCCAGAAATCTAAGAAAATTCTAAATCCCAGGAGTCTCATCTAGAGTCACACTCATAGATACTTTATATCCTCTTTGAGCTTAGGTCTTTGGCTCTTCCTAGAGATGCCTCTTCCCTACCACCTACTGATTTCCATTCACTCTGCAGGCCCTCTATTCCCACTCTTGATCCTTCTAATTCCCCTCCCAGTGCTCTTTCCTAACAAGAATCCTCCCTTCATTCACCTCCAACGACTAATTTATTTCCACTTCTAAGAGAGAGTCAGTATTTTCCCTTCAATCCTCCTTGCTATTTGGTTTATTGGGTTCTATGGAATACAGAATATGTATTCTGTACTTAATAATGTACTCATATTCCTGTATATGTATGTATCATATTTGTCTCATGAGGTACTTTTAAGCATCTAATAAAGTAATAATTTCTTTCTTTTTTTTCATTCAGCTTGCTTATATAGTGGACTATAACGATATGTTTGTTCTACTTGATCATGATAGATGCTGTTTTTATGTGTGATTGGATTCTGCTTGTGAATATTATATGGGGTAGGTTTGCATTAATGTTCATAAAAAGTTGGTCTGAAATTCTGTTTTTATTGAGTCATGTTTGGGTATCAGCATGACTCTTGTCTTATGAAATTAATTTGGCAATTTTCCATCAGTTTCTATTTTTTTATTAAATATTTTCTTTTTTTTACATGTCATATGATATCTCCATTCCCAGTGTTTTTTTCATCAGTTTCTATTTTGCAGAATAATTTGAGGAGCATAAATTGGCATTAGCTCTTCTTTGAAAGTTGGGATTTTTGCACTAAAACTGTCTATCCTTGAGCATTTTTTGGGTGGGAGGCTTTTAATGATTGCTTCTCTTTGCTTAGGAATGATAGTTTTATAGTGATTGTTTACCATACTTTGGCAAGTTTTGCCTGTCATGAAAAATTTTCATCTCCTTTAGTTATTCCATTTTTGTTGAGTAAAACTCAACAATTTTTAAATAAGAGCCACTGATTCTTTGGATTTCCTTGGTGTCTGTTGGCCTTTTCCCCATTTCATTTTTGATTTTGTTAATTTGGATGTACTATCTCTGCCTTTTAGTTTATTTGGCTAAAGGTTTGTCTATTTTTTTGAATTTCTAAAGAAACAACTCTTGGTCTTGTTGCTTCTTTTCATTCTTCTCTTTGTTGCTCACTGTTGCCTTCAGCCTGAGTCTGACTATACCCTGCTAACCTTCTTGGGTGTGTTTGCTTCTCTTTGTTCTAGAACTCTCAAGTGTGCTGTTAAGTTGCTCCTATATCTTACTAATTTCTTTATGAAAACACTAAATGCTGTGAACTTTCCTCTTAGCACTGTGTCCCATAAGCTTGGATGTGTTATGCACTCATTTTCATTAAATTGTAGAAAGTCTTTTATTTCTATTCTTATTTCTGCATTTACTCAGGTTGTCATTGAGTAAAATGTTTAGTTTTCATGAGTTCGTAGGGTGTCTGTTGGTTTCCTTGTTATTGTCATTCAGCATTTGTTTATGATGGTCTGGTAGGATATAGGGAGTTTTTTGTTTTATGTTTTTAAATTTTTTGTATCTGTTGAAGCTTGTTTTGTGATCAAGTATATGGTCAATTTTGGAGAAGATTCCATGAGGTGGTAAGAAGAACTTATATTCTTTTGTGTTGTGTGAAAATATGCTGTACTTGTCTATTAGGTCCCTTTGATTCCCAACGTCTATTAGCTTCATTATTTCTCTTTTTAGTTTCTCTCTGGATGACCAATCGATTGGTGAGAGTGGCATGTTGAATTCCCCCACTATTCATGAGTGGAATTCAATTTGTTTTAGGCTTTCACAATGTTTCATGTATGAATGAAGGTTCCCTGATATTTAGGATGTTGGTACTTAGAATTAAGATGTCATCTTGGTGGATTTTTTCATATGATTGGTATCGATTATCCATTTCCCCCTCTTTTTATTAATTTTGGTTTAAATTCTATTTTATTAGATATTAGAATGAATTCTCCAGCTTGTTTGTTGGGTCTGTCAACTTAGAAAATTCTTTTTCGCTGGGCAGTGGCACCTGCCTTTAATCCCAGCACTTGGGAGGCAGAGGCAGAATTTCTGAGTTCGAGGCCAGGCTGGTCTACAGAGTGAATTCCAGGACTGCCAGGGCTACACAGAGAAATCCTGTCTTGAAAAAGTAAAAAAAAATTCTTTTTCATTTCTTAATTTTATATATCTATGTTTGATGCTGAGATATTAAGCAGAAGGATGTATCTTGTTTTTGCAATTATTCTATTAGTTGGTGTAATATTATTAGTGAATTAAATCAATTGATGTTGAGGGACATTAATATCCAGTGATTATTAATTTCTGTTATTTTGATCTCGTTGTTATTGCTTCCATTTATGATGAATGTTATAGTGGTGGTGCTGGTATGTGTGTCTGTGCCTTTGTGTGCATGTGTATGTATGTGAATGTGTCTGTGTGTCTCTGTCCCTTCATTTGGTTTTACCTGGTGTGGAATAATTCATTTTGTTTTTGTGGGGTGTAGTTAACATACTTTGGTTAGAGCTTTCCTTCTCATATCTTTTGTATGGGTGGATCTGTGCGTAGATGTTGATTAAATTTGGAGTTGTTATGAATTTTTTTTCTCCATCTATAATGATTGTAAGTTTTGCTGGCTGTAGTAGTCTACACTGGGCTTCTCATCTCTTAGAGACTACAAGACACCTGCCAAGGCTCTTCTGTCTTTTATAATCCCTGTTGAGAATTTGAGTGCATTTCTGATAGGGTTTTAATTATATATTACTTGATTTTTTTCCTTTTACTACTTCTAATATTCTTTATTCTCTGCATTTAGTGTAGTGATTATTATTTTGCAGTGATAATTTTTTCTGGTCCAATCTATTTGATATTCTATAAATTTTTTGTATGTTTATGGACATCTTATTTATTTATTTATTTATTTATTTATTTATTGGTTTTTAGAGACAGAGTTTCCCTGTGTAGACCTGGCTGTCCTGGAACTCACTCTGTAGACCAGGCCGGTCTTGAGCTTCAGGTGGTCTGTGAATTGTATCTTGGTTATTTGGAGCTTTGGAGCTAATATCCACTTATTTGTGATTTCATGCCCTGTGTGTTCCTTTGCAATTGAGTTACCTCAGTCAGGATGATATTTTCTAGTTCCATCCATTTGCCTAAGAATTTCATGAATTCATCATTTTTAATAGCTGAGTTTACTCCATTGTGTAAATGTACCACAGTTTCTATATTCATTCCTCTGTTGAAGGACATCTGGGTTATTTCCAGCTCCTGGCTATTATAAATAAGGCTGCTACAAACACAGTGGAGCATGTGCCCTTATTACATGTTGGAGCATCTTCTGTGTATATGCCCAGGAGTGGTATAGCTGGGTCCTCAGGTAGCTATGTCCAATTTTCTGAGGAACCACCAAACTGATTTCCACAGTGGTTGTACCAGCCTACGATCCCATCAACAATTCCTGGATGTTTTATATCAGGAACTCTTTAGATTTAACATGTTCTTTGATTGATGTATCAATATTTCCATTGTATTTTCTTATCTTCTACATCTGATATTCTCTCTACTTTACCTGTGTTTGCTCGGTGATGCTTATGTTTGTAGACCCTGTTCTCTTTTCTAGGTTTTTCCATCTACAAGATTCTTACAGTTTATGTTTTCTTTATTGTTTCTGTTTTTAGGCCTTGAACTATTT
>JADRCD010182186.1:3518-13864 GCA_019843815.1 Montemys delectorum
TATTATTATTATTATTATTATTATTATTATTATTATTATTATTATTACACAAATAGATATTAACTTACACTAGTTTTTTTCTTACTCTCAGAGAGAAAAAATAAGGAAATGGGTGTCTACCTGGAGACAAAACTGTGGGTTCTATTCCCACACCACCCATCAATCTTAAATTATGATAGTGTAATTTAGAAAAATACTAAAATTATTTTCAACAGGACTTTATTTATAATGTACAGTTTTATGTTTTGTCTACATGCTTATTACATTCATTGAATTATCTAAAAACAAAACCTATAGCTTACCAATAAAGAGTATGAAGTATTTTA
This sequence comes from Montemys delectorum, assembly GCA_019843815.1. Lineage (NCBI taxonomy): Eukaryota > Metazoa > Chordata > Mammalia > Rodentia > Muridae > Montemys > Montemys delectorum. The sequence continues at coordinate 3,845 of JADRCD010182186.1, forward strand.
GATAGTTTCATACATTAAAACAAATTTGATGATAAACATATCATTTAAAGTATTTGCAAATGTACTTAAAATGTGAGTTTAGGAACACTTGTGCTCTCATATAAGTGTGGAGGACAAAGGTAATCTTTCATATTTCTTTTGTGTTTTTCCTTCTACTTCATGGGTTTCTAGGTTTTAAACTTAGGTTTTGAGAACTTAGCAGCAGCATTTCTATACCCAGAGCTATCACATGGGTCCTTATAGACTGTGTTTAAAAAAATCACCACCATCATCACCACCATGACCAAAACTGGTTACTTAATATGAAAAACAATTCCTAGAGGAAGAAAGTAAAAAAAATGAAAGGAGAGAAATGTGAAAGGCATAACATGTCACATTGCAAAATAAATGAATATATTTTAATTTCTCAATTAACTAGTAATTAAAGCTTGCTGACCCAGTCAAACTGCTCTTGGAAGTCAACTTTAAAAATTTAAACTTTAAGAATTGGGATATTTTGTTTTGGTTTAATTTGGGTTTTTTTTCCAACTAATGAATTAACAACTCAACCTTTTCAAAGTATTTCACTCAAAAGGAAGGATGGGTCACAGCAAGTAGAATGAAGTAATAGAAGATTTTCCAGTTTATCTGTTTATAAATGTATAGAGAAGTAGAGATTCAATGGAAAAGAGGTTTGGGGGTAATTGATGATGAAATAAATAATGTATTGACTCTCATGTCTTAAATAATTCTGAGATAAGTATAATGTAGAAAACGGTGATTTTGTTCTAAATTTGGTATTATTCTTATGCAACAAATGCACTGAGCAAAGTTTATAGAGTTTCAACAGTACTATATTTTATCATTATCCAAGGAACTTATAAGCATAATATGGAAATTACTCTTTTTAATAAAGGAATACTCTTTATTGTATGGAAGCCACATTTTATTATTGATTTAAAATTTTCCTAGTTCTCCTTTTCCTTTTTGACCTCTTGAATACCTTGGTACTACTGCCAGAAGACTGTACATACATTTTATCCAATAGGATTGTATATTTACTTTCCTACTTAAGAATACAATTGCTTTATCAATGCTACAATCCTTCTTTTGCTAACGTCTACTTACATTGTGATTGTTGATTCATGATATAATATGTCAACAGTCTATGTTCTAATCCAACTCAAAATGGTTACATTGCAAATAATAGATTAAATTTGTATGTGCTGGAGACACATCCATGGACAATATAATATAGCAAACAGTTTTGATACTATATTAGCAGGATGTTGTCTAAGACAAAGTGTAAGTATGTATAAGAACAAAATAGGGACACAATGAAAGCAGTCCTAAGAGGAAAACTCATAGCTTTAAATGCTTCCAAAAAGAAACTGAGGAGCACATATACCAGCAATTTGACAACACACCCAAAAGCTCTAGAAGAAAAAGAAGCAAATTCACCCGAGAGGAGTCTAAGGCAGGAAATAAACTTAGGGCTGAAATCAACCAAATAGAAACAAAAAGAACAATACAAAGAATCAACCAAACCAGGAGCTGGTTCTTTGAGAAAATCAACAAAATAGATAAACCCTTAGCCCGACTAACTAGAGGGCACAAAGTCATTATCCTAATTAAAAAGATAAGAAAAGAAAAGGAAGACATAACAACAGACACTGAGGAAATCAAAAAAAAAAAAAAATCATGAGCGTCTACTACAAAAGCCTATACTCAACAAAACTGGAAAACCTGGATGAAATGGACAATTTTCTAGACAGATATCAGGTACCAATGTTAAATCAAGATCAGATCAACAATCTAAACAGTCCCATATCTGCTCATGAAATAGAAACAGTCATTAATTGTCTCCCAACCAAAAAAAGCCCAGGACCAGATGGGTTTAGTGCAGAGTTTTTATCAGACCTTCAAAGAAAACCTAATACCAATATTCCTCAAACTATTCCCAAAATAGAAACAGAAGGTACTCTACCCAATTCGTTCTATGACGCCACAATTACTCTTATATTTAAACCACGGAACTACCTAATGAAGAAAGAAAATTTCAGACCAATTTCCTTTATGAATAGCGACACAAAAATACTCAATAAAATTCCTGCAAAACAAATCAAAGAACACATCAAAACTATCATCCACCAAGATCAAGTAGACTTTATCCCAGGAATGCAGGGATGGTTCAGTATATGAAAATACATCAACGTAATTCACTATATAAACAAACTCAAAGAAAAAAAACATATAATCATCTCATTAGATGCTGAGAAAGCATTTGACAAAATCCAACATTCCTTCATGATGAAAGTCTTGGAAAGATCAGGAATTCAAGTTCCATATTTAAGCATAAAAAAAGCAATATACAACAAACCGGTAGCCAACATCAAACTAAGTGGAGAGAAACTTAAAGCAATCTCACTAAAATCAGGAACAAGACAAGACTGCCCACTCTCTCCCTCCCTATTCAATATTGTACTTGAAATCTGAGCCAGAGCAATTAGACAACAAAAGGAGTTCAAAAGGATGCAAATTGGAAAGGAAGAAGTCAAATTATCACTGATTTGCTCATGATATAATAGTATACTTAAGTTACCCCAAAATTCTACCAGAGAGCTCCTAAACCTGATAAACAACTTCAGCAAAGTAGCTGGATATAAAATTAACACAAACAAATCAGAGGCCTTTCTCTACACAAAGGATAACCAGATAGAGAAAGAAATTAGGGAAACAACACCCTTCACAATAGTTACAAATAATATAAAATACCTTGGTGTGACTCTAACTAAGCAAGTAAAAGATATGTTTGACAAGAACTTCAAGTCTCTGAAGAGGGAAATTGAAGAAGATCTCAGAAGATGGAAATTTTTCTCATGCTCATGGATTGGCAGGATTAATGTAGTAAAAATGGACATCTTGCAGAAAGCAATCTACAGATTCAATGCAAACCCCATCAAAATTCCAACTCAATTCTTCACAGACTTAGAAAGAGCAATTTGCAAATTCATCTGGAACAACAAAAAAATCCAAGATAGCCAAAACTATTCTCAACAATAAAGGAAGCTCTGGTGGAATCACCATCCCGGATCTTAAGTTGTACTACAGAGCAATTGTGATAAAAACTGCATGGTATTGGTACAGTGACAGGTACATAAATCAGTGGAACAGAATTGAAGAGCCAGAAATGAACCCACACACCTATGGTCTCTTGATCTTTGACAAAGGAGTTAAAAATATGCAGTGGAAAACAGACAGCATTTTCAACAAATGGTGCTGGCTCAACTGGCAGTTAGCATATAGAAAAATGCAAATTGATCCATTTCTATCTCCTTGTACAAAGCTCAAGTCCAAGTAGATCAGGGACCTCCACATCAAACCAGACACACTGAAACGAATAGAAAAGAAAGTGGGGAAGAACCTCGAGCACATAGACACAGGAGAAAATTTCATGAACAGAACACCAATAGCTTATGCTCTAAGATCAAGAATTGACAAATGGAACCTCATAAAGTTGCAAAGTTCTGTAAGGCAAAAGACACTGTCAATAGGACAAAATGGCAACCAATGAATTGGGAAAAGATCTTTACCAATCCTATATCTTATAGAAGGCTAATATCCAATTTATACAAAGAACTCAAGAAGTTAGACACCAGAGAACCAAATAACCCTATTAAAAACTGGGGTACAGAACTAAACAAAGAATTCTCAACTGATGAATACCAAATGGCTGAGAAGCACGTAAAGAAATGTTTAACATCCTTAGTCATCAGGTAAATGCAAATCAAAACAACCCTGAGATTCCACCTCATACCAGTCAGATTGGCTAGGATAAAAAACTCAGATGACAGCAGATGGTGGAGAGGTTGTGGAGAAAGAGGAACACTCCTTCATTTCTGGTGGGATTGCAAGCTGGTACAACCACTCTGGTAATTAGTTTGGCGGTTCCTCAAGAAATTGAACATATTTCTACTGGAGGACCCAGGTATACTTATCCTGGGCATATACCCAGAAGATGCTCCATCATGTAATAAGGGCACATGCTCCACCACGTTCATAGTAGCCTTATTTATAATAACGAGAAGCTGGAAACAACCCAGATGTCCCTCAACAGAGGAATGGATACAGAAATTGTGGTACATCTACACAATGGAGTACTACTTAGCCATTAAAAACAATGAATTTATGAAATTCTTAGGGAAATGGGTGGATCTGAAGAATATCATCCTGAGTGAGGTAACCCAATCACAAAAGAACACACATGGTATGCACTCTCTGATAAATGGTTATTAGCCCAGAAGTTTGGAATACACAAAGAACAACCCACAAACCACAAGAAACTCAAGAAGAAAGACCAAAATGTGGACATTTCATTCTCTCTTAAAAGTGGGAAGAAAATACCCATCAAAGGAGTTGCAGAGAATAGCTATGGAGCAGAGACTGAAGGAAGGACAATTCAGCCAATATAGCTGTCTCCTGAGAGTCTCTGACAGTCCCCTACTAATACAGAAGTAGAGGCTCACAGCCATCCATAGAACTGAGTACAGGGTCCTCAGTGAAGGAGCTAGAGAAAGGAGCAAAGAAGCTGAAGGATTTGTAGCCTCTTAGGATGAACAACAAGATGAACTAACTAGTACCCTCAGAGCTCCCAGGGACCCAACCACCAACCAAGGACTATACATGGTGGGACTGATTGTTCCTGCAGCCTGTATATAGTAGAGGATTACAGAGTCGGTCATCAATGGATGGAGAGGCCCTTGGCCCTGTGTCCCAGGGTAGGGGAATGCCCAGGCCAATAAGTGAGAGACAGAATGGTGGCAAGCAGGAGGAGGGAGGAGGCAACAGGGGTTTATTCTTGTTGGTTTTTTTTCTTTTTTTTCTTTTTTTTTCTTTTCCTTTTTCTGTCTTTCTTTCTTTCTGTTTTTTGGAGGGTAAACTGGTAAAGGAGAAATCATTATGACATGTAAATAAATAAAATTTCTAATAAAAAAAGATGAAATTCAATTTAAAAAATAGTATTTTCATTAACTCTTGGATATACAATGTATTTGATAATACATAATCCATTTTATCATGACTCATTTCCTCCTTCATAATTACCCACCTTGTTTTTTCTCTCTCCCTTTTAAAAGATGTTTTACAAAAAAAAAAAAAAAAAAAAAGATTATTGCTGGGTGGTAGTAGCTTATGCCTGTAATCCCAGCACTTGGGAGGCAGAGGCAGGTGGATTTCTGAGTTCAAGGCCAGCCTGGTCTATAGAGTGAGTTCCAAGACAGCCAGGACTACACAGAGAACCCCTGTCTCGAAAACAAAACAAAACAAAAACAAAACAAAAAAGATTATTTGTTCTTAAAAAAAGAACAAAATAGAATATTGGCAACCATTCATCAAAAAATATAAAATTTACTATAGATACTCAGGAAATCCTGAAAAGTAAATAAAACCCAAGATGTCAGAATATATATATATATATATATATATATATATATATATATATATACACATTCTATGTGAAGGTCAGAAGACCTTCTGTGAACTACTGTATGGGTGCTGAGAACTGAACCTTGATCTTTTGCAAGAGCACTGTTAACCTCTGAGCCATTTCTCCAGCCCCAATTAACACATTTTTAAACACATAATTTTATTGTCCAAACTTAAACAGTTGTCAACATGGTATTCTAGCTATAATTCATTTAAAGTACAAAGACAAAAGTAATAATGAGATAAGTAATCTATAACAAAAAGTAGAAAATATATCACATGTAATTGTTTCTTGATACAATATTTTCATTACATGTTTAGATGATTTAAAATTTCAGATATTGTTCTATGTGCAGAGTTACTATATATCTAAGGAAAACTACATAATACCTCTAATGTAAGCAACTAGATATATTTGCCATATTGTAGATATTTACAAAATCAAAAGGAAAGAGAAATTTGAGCAACAGTCAATTGTGCAATGTTCAAGAATTCCAGACCTCAACAAATGATAACACCTGGTTTTTTTTTTCGTAAATAAGCCTTGTTTTAAGGATAAGTACAATATAATAAAAGACTAATATTTTGATAGAGCTACAAAATGCTTTATAAATAAGTGTGTAAAGGAAATAACAATCCATTTAAGAACAATAGCAGAATATTGATTATCTACTTGAAATTACCTTCCGAGACAGAAAGCACTGTGCTGCCATAATAGGAAAAAAAGCTGAAACTAAGAGCAGCAAAGTGTTCTTTCAATTGTAAATTGAGTTTTGAAGGACTGCATTTCAAAATGGCCTATATGGTCATTAACAGGTCAAATGGGTCAAAGGAATGGCAGAGAAAAATAAATAAGGAGGAAAATAAAGAGATGAGAGAGAGAGAGAGAGAGAGAGAGAGAGAGAGAGAGAGAGAGATGTGACAGACAAATAATAAAACATGTAGATGAAAACTGAGTATAAATGGATGTATTGAGATTAGATTGATGATCAAATATTCCAGATAATATATTAGGAATTCTGAACACTTTATTTTAAATATGGATGGTGTAACATTCATCATTTCAGGCATGTATATACCAATTATTTAAGCTTATAAATTACAAGATTTCTACTTGTTTTACCAAATTATTTGCTTACAATTTTCAAAATTTTATGATGTAAAGGAAGAACAACTGTTATGTGGCATGTGGCCAGATTGTATCTAGATTGTTCAGTCATAAATTTTTGAATTTATACCATTTTCTAAAGTAAAAATGAGTAAGTTACAAAAGTATGAGTCCACAGAATTGTAGAGGAGGATAGAAATGTAAAAACTATCTTGTGATTATTTTTTAAGGTCACTTAAACAATATCAAGGATAATTCTAGAGTTACCAGAATGACAGTAATCATAATTATCAGCCTGCTTACCAAGGATTTCTGGCATATTGTACTGGCCATCGATAAACAGGAAGTAAACAAACTGAGGAAGGGATCATAATCTCAGCCCTTAGTATGTTCACAGCTCATTGTAAATTGCATAAAAATACATTAGAAATCATAACACACTGTTTTAACCATTCTACTTGTATTATAAACATGTTGGTTTAACAAATCTTTCTCTAAATTCCACATGTATTTATCACTTCCATATTAAGAACATCTGGCCAGATATTTCAGTTAATTCTGTAGAGTGTGAGCAACATTTTGCTGAAGATAATTTTAGGTACAAAAAGATGATCAGAATTTCATAAGGTGGAAAAATAGCAATGTTGAGTGCTGAGCAAAACAGTGGTCTGCGGAAAGGGTCCTTGGGTGACTCTGACAATAGGTGAAGACAATTTGGGAAATCATGCATTCTCCTGTGATTTCCACGAGGAGATGAAGAAAAATTTCTTAGAATAGAGAAATTACTATTATAATTATTAATCTTTAGCCTTTTCATGTTTTTAAAATATTGAAATAGTTTACTATCAAAGAATAGCAACCAAAAGAAAAATCTCATATTCTTAAAATCATTGCAATAAACTTGTAAAGCAGTTACTCTTTCAGCTCCATAAAATTAATTTTTTTAGAAATAAAAATATATTATCACTTATATTCAATTATTTTACCATACAACTAATTTTATTCTACATAATACACATTATATGTGCATATACATATATATACACACACACACACACACATATATATATATATATATATATATATATATATACATATATATATATGTTTCTGAGTTTACACTATATTTTGTGTATAAGTATGGATATGTGCTATATATGCTTAGATACATTCTTTATATGTAGATTTTATTTGTTACCATGTGTGAATATCTGTATATGTTTGTGTGTATCTGTGTGTGTGTGCTTATATGTCTGTGTGCATATGTGTTGTTTGTATACTATCTGTTTAGTTATGGACGTGGTCTGATTTTTTTTTTCATGGTACATAAACTAGCAACTCAAACTTGTATATAATGTTGTAAGTGGCCTTTGGCCACTTCACATGTTTGCCAGCCTAAGTGCTGCATGTCATCCCACATGCCCCTATCTATAAATACTCTAGATACTAAGTTATTAGAAAATAAAATCTATAGTAGTTTAAATGGTGTATTTAAATTTAATGAGTTTGAATTTAAAAACTGTTTGTACTTTAGTACCAATTTCTATACACATGTAGATAGCAAACACTATCCAGGGGCAAAAATAATCTGATAATTGAGTTGTATAAATAAAATGTGGTTTTTGAAGTCAAAATACTATATAAATTATGGCTTGTGGTATATACATGTGGTCTTCTGCAGGAATTACTTGCAATAAAATGTTGCTTCTTTTGAATCCTATAGAGATATTGCAATAAATCAACTTTTGAATAGCAAATATCAAAACATACTTACCTAAAGTCCCATAAGACTGGACCACAAAATCCATACTGCTCTACACAGGTGCTTGTGTCATGTGGTGTTTATATGGTCTTTCAAAAAGTAGAAACTTTTCATTCTCAAGAACATAGTCATTGGTTAACTTTAGCTTAACCTATACTGTGATCAATGGTGCTATCAAGCAGTTAACTTACCATATTTCATAAATTTAAAATAGTATTATAACATTCAGATTTTTTATATTTAAGACAATACTTTAAATATATTTTGATAATATTCTTCCCCTCTTCCAAGTCCATTTACATCCTCTCCAGATCTCTCTACCCATCCATCTTTAAGTTCTTTCTCAAAATTTTAAACTAAAACGTATTATACAAAGCTTATCCCCAAAACAAGAGAAATAAATAAAATTATATGCAAAAAGAAAAATAACCAGAGAAACACACCAATCTGTAACTAAATAAAATAAGACAAAAAGATTGAGGAGTCCATTAGATGTTGATCAACTACTCCTAAACATGAGAACTGCTATGGAGTCATTGATAGATCTAGTGCCACTCCATCAGAGGAAATTTAAGTTTCTCTCTCCTAACAGGTATAAATGGCCAGTCAGTTCTTAATCTCTACCTTAAAGGCTAGGTTTTCATTTATTTATTCATCTATTCACTCATTGCTTTTGTAAATATAACAAAATAAAATGTAAGATGACACAATACTATTGTACCAATTTTGGACAAGACAACTCAATAGAAGAAAAAGAGCACAAGAGGAGGCACAAGAGTCAAAGACTTACATATTCATTCGAACACTCAAGAATCCCCTGGAAAACACCAAACCTTAAGCTAAAATATAAACATAGAGGATCTGAGGCAGACCTGTGTTGGGGATTGTTCTAATGCTTTGTCTATATTCAGCTCCCAAAATTTGCATGGCTAGATGCTGAGGGTCCTCAATTGATTTTTTATTAATTAATAAAGAGAAAGTGGCCAATGGTTGGGTAGGGTGAATGAGTGGGGACTTTTAGGATTCCTATGAATGAAATGCAGGGGAGAGGAATGGATTCCTCCATGAGAGGGCTATAGGATGGGCCACACCATGAAGGGAAAGGAAAAAGATCAGAATTAGGAGCCCCAAGGGAATTAAGAATTAAGCAGGCCCGGGGGCCATTCCCCTGCTTGGTTCTGGGGTAGCATATTAGTTTAGAAGAGGTTAACAATGAATTAGCTATGGGGAGGTTTGGAAGTGCTTAGCCATTGAGTTAGTCAAGGCACATCAAAATTAAGCTGATGTGTGTCTTTCATTCACATATCCAGAGAACTCTGGAGGGTGGATAGAAACATGATCACCCACCGGGTGCTTAGTGTGGATTAAGTATTCCCCCCATACAGACCTGTGCAGCCCTTGTGCTTGCTTCCTTAGTCTCTGAGTTCATATGACTTTTGTTTATGTTGCTTTAGAGAGCCTTTTTTTTGTCTCCATCCTCTCTGTCTCTTAAACTATGTCCTTTTCCTCTTGAGCAGGGTTACCTGAGCTCTGATTTGATGGAGACATCACATTTAGGAGTGAGTTTTCCAATGTCTCTTACACTCTTCATAATCTCTCTCTGTATTTGTTCCCAGATGCTGCAGGATGAAGCCTCTCTGATGATGGCTGAACCTGGATTTTATCCTAGGTTCCTGGGCTATCATGC
>JADRCD010182193.1:0-24120 GCA_019843815.1 Montemys delectorum
CACAAAACGGGAAAGCACTTTGGAAAGATGTCATTTGAAAACTAGAAGGGGATTTGCAGCAATATGCCTTCCCTCTCTCTTGTCTTGACAGCCTAGCTATGGAACCATGGCCTCTGAAACGAGAGACTTGGAAAGCGCTGCGCAGCGCGCAGCGGGGCCCACCGCCTCCGGGTCCATGCCGTCGCACTCGACTGGGCCGTCTCCCTGCGGAGCCAGGACAAAGCCGCGGCGGCCGAGGGCGCAGGCTGCGGTGGCAGATTGCGGTGGACGCCGGGGGCATTGCTGCTCCACTCGGGTCTCCTCCCTCACCCTTCCAAGACTCCAAGAGTGGTAGATGTCTCTGTGAGCCTGGCTCTCCCAGGATAGCCACCTGGATTCCGGGTCTGCACTATTTGGGATTGAGGATGGGGGCGGAGGAAAGGGGGGAAGGTGGGGAAATGGGGCGAGTAGGTAGCCAGAGGAGCCTTGTCCTCCCAGTGTCTTTCGGGTTCCAGATAGCCTTTTATTGACATTTACTGAGTTGTTACTATTGTGCCATTTGCAACGCTTCCACGAAATTATCACGTTTAAGTTTGCCAACAGCCTTTCAGAAATTATTCAAATGTTAATACTGTGAAAGCTAAGGTCAGGGTCTATTTTGAACGTCAAAGAAGTTACTAGCTCCTCTGCAGCCCGTTGCCTGCACCAGTCACCCACTCTAGGCAACCGAGAAATGGGGAAGGACTCAGAAGAGGAATCAGGGGATGATTAGGACCCTGGGGTACTCTGACTGAAAAAGGGCTCCGAAAGCGGGTTGGGTTGACGGTCCTGTAATATCCCAGATCCCAAGAAAGAGCAAGATCAGGGAGTGTGGAAATGTTGAAGGCAGCCCTGGCTTCAATGGAGTCAGGAGACCTGCCCCTAGTTAAGATTCAGGTCTGGCTCTGAGGTCCATAGGCCACTTTGACATTAAATAGTCACGACTTCAAAGCTTGTGGCCAGACTCCAAATTTGCATTCGAGCAGTCCCTGCCAAACTTGACGCAGGAGTCGGTGGAGTGTGCAAAAGAACCTGGCCAGTAAGGAGGGAATGTACTGAGGTGGCCGAGTCGTGCAGGACTACTCCCCGCTTCCCTCCACCCCCACTTGGTTGCTGACCGTGAGTGATGCCCAACGCCCTCGCTCAGTCTCCAGACCTGACGTGTCCCTGCTCAAATGCGCATTTGGGTTAGCGTGGGGCTTAATCAGGTCCTGCAGAGGCGGGCGATGTGGCACCGCCGCCGCTCAAGCTCCGCAAAGGCCCCCTCCTCCAGCCGCAAGATTCCAGAAAGGAGGGGCTGCAGACAGAGTAGAGGGACAGTTCAGAGACCAGAGGAGCCCGCTCTGACAGGACAGTGACCAAAAAAAAAGAGCAACACCTCCCTTCTCCTCCCCCCTACAGTGAAGCAGGGACCCGGCACTGGGGGGGGGGCTCATCTGGAGTCCAGTTGTGTGTCAGCACCTGCGAGATTCAAAAGATGGGGCTGCAGAACTAAATACATTAATTAATTAATTTAAAAAGCAGAAATGGGCGGGGTGAAAAGTCTGTCGTCCACCCCACCTAAGCCTCCACCTCCTGCCTCTGCTGTGCCTGTTCCGAGTGATAATCTGGCCCGGTGCGCACCGCAGCCAAGGAAGCTGTAAATCCGCATCCATCAGTGCGCAGCCATTCGGTCGGAATTAGCCAGTCGCTATGGCCTTAATTACTTTGTCAAAGATGAAAAATAGTAATTGATTTTGTCCTCTATCACTTGCCCCTCTCCCCTCCTTCCTTGCAGATAAGCAAATAAATAGAAATTCGCGAAGACCGCGTCCACCACCCGGCTGGGGCAGCCTAGTGGAAAAAGAACTGTCTGGCTATAGCACTGAAGCTGGTGTTTGTGCCAAGACTCAAAAGGCAGCTGGAACTCAGGCCGAGAGAGTACCCAGAGGACAGCCATGCTAAGCCAAGTCCCTGCCCTCTTTCTCCCCAAAAGGAATTAAGGCGGGAAAGGAAAGGGTGTTTTACACTACTATTCTCCCATCGCTAGTGGCCTCAGCCTTCTCCGGCCCCCAGGATTTGGTGCAAGGAAGAACCGCAGTGTAATTCATCAGAAAGGCCAAGGAACTTGCCGAGGGTCAGCAGGCAGAGCTGGGGCTGGAGCCAAATCTGTGTGGATTCCAGTCTACCCTGTACCACACAGAAGAAATGAAGTGTGGTGTGAACTGTGTGTCTTTGTTCAGTTGATGTTTACATGAGTATGTCAGCACTTACCTCGACAGATGACGGATGTGAAGGCACCATGTGAGTTTCAGGTGACATTGCTTGACAGTCAAGAAGCCATGCAGTATTTTCTCTGCCTGTCTACTGTTGCTTATTGCCACTATAGTATTGTATTGTATTACGAAGCTAAGTTCTGCAGATGAACTGTACTGCCTCCTGGCTCCCTGACCTTGAAGGACATTGTCTGTTTGTTAAAAAAAGAATTAAGCAGAGGTGGGGAGGGGCCTGAAGATAAATGAGAATGTGCACATGAAATGAATGGATTGAAGCTGGCTACCTGGTATGTTGAGGATCGTATATTGCTATTATTCTGTCTAGATGGATGATATGCTTGAAGACTCGCAGATTTAGGAAAAACAGCAGATCTCTGTGCCTGGTTCAGAAGGTACAATATGAGTAGATGGATACAAAGAGCAGACAACTTTCCAAAAACATAGCTATTATGAACCCATTTTCTCCTTAGCCAATAAAACAATCACGGGTTTACTTTCATTTTTTTAAATTTTTTTAGTAAAAAATACCCAAACAGTAAGCTGCTAAGAATATGTCCAGAAGCGCCTTTGTTTATACTGAGGTAAAATGCGTGTACATTGCAGAAGCTTGGAACTTAGCACCCAGCCTCATGGTTGGTCCCGTTCTCATTTAGATCCCTGGTATCAAGGGAGACAGACAGGTCAAAGCAAGTTCCCTTCTTTAGATGATCCCAGCAGAGTCCACACTGAGAACTCTTTGTACCAACTGCAGGTTGAAGATTCAGAGATCCTGGCTCCCAAGTCTGCAATAATGAGGAGTCCCACATCACTGCAGCCCTATGTAGTCCAGTAGGTGCTGGCCACAGAAGCAGGGGAGTTTAGAACAAACTGTAAAGGACCTTCAAGGACATCTGAAGTTCCTCGCTCTACTTTCCCAGTGTGTGCACATGGGGGAATCCCAAGAGTGAGTCACTTGTAACAACAGAAACAAAGTCGGTTAGCACCATCCTTTAAAAAATCCACCATATCGTCCTTTCAGCTAGCAACGCTAGGCTTAGCAACGTTGTTCAATGTTTTCTTATGGGACAGTTCATAAAGTGAAATAAATCTATGTGGGGTGGTGAACTGTGCACAGACAGCCTGGTTCCTGGACAGCACAGACCTGGAACTCCAGACACTTGGTGGACGGCGACTTCCACATTCACGGGACAGTGGGCGTTCGGCCACACCTCCTGGGCCCCTGGCTCCTGTCTCAGCTACAGCCTCCCACCTCTACCCCCTCTGCAGAGAGGTACATATATATGAACATTAGATCATTAGTAGACAATGTTTTGTAGCTGGTAAAATGGATTAGAGTCAGGTGAATACTGGAGAATTTCATAAAATCTTGAGATAAGTTGGATATTTAGAATGTGTTTGGGAGAACTAGGTATGAAACTCAGTTCAGAGGTTACTTGCGCACCATGCCCAAAGATGCCAAGTTCAATCCTGTGCACTGAATAAAACCCTGGAATCCTGGTGCACACCTGTAATGTCAGCATTTGGGGAATGAGGGCAGGAGAATCAGAAGTTCAAGGGCATCCTTAGCTATATAGTGAGTTTGAGAGCAGTCTGAGATATATGTGACTCTGTCTCAAGGTAAATAAACGTTTTGTGTAAAAAAAAAAATTAAGTAAAATAAAATAAAGGAAAGTTACAGTATTATGTATGCGCAACATAGGGCCACCAGATGTGGGAGCACACATATTAGGAGGCAATTAGAAATTAAGCTAACTGGTTAATGCTGTGAGCATTGCTGTGATCAGAGTAGGGCAGCCTACAATGAAGGGCAGCCAAGTAAAGAAGGAGAAAGAGTGAAAAGGTTAAGCTCTAAAGTCTAACTGTACAATAATAGTCATAAGTTTATGTCAAAAGGCTGCATAAATATTTTTAAAGAGATGAAATTCAGCAGTAGAATCTGCCACCCTAATTAATAAGAACGCTCACTAACTGGGCCTCTGACACCCATGTGTTGGTCAGTATCCATAACCACTGCCTTTCTCTGAGACACAGAGCTCAGAACAAGGAAGTCAGTTAATTAAGAATACCAAGTGCCAATGTTCCTATAATTAGTCCTTTTTTATCTCCTGGAACTAGAGTGAAATTCAGGTTGGCCTTGAACCCACTACATAGTCAAGAATTATCTTGACCTTCTGACCTTCCTACCTCTGCAAATTGAGTGCTGGAAGTACAGGTGCGGCCATCACAGCCAGTTTATGCCACACTGGAAATCAAACCGGGACTTCACTCAAGCCAGGGCTAGGCAAGCACTCTACCAACCCAGCTGCCTCCCCAGCCCTGATCCTACACTACCCATCTTCTGGCTCTGCTGAGATGGAAGTGAGGTCTAATTAAGACCGTCAGACAACACAGAACGGACAAGTGCTCTGCAGTCATATTCGCTCTACTCCTTCTTTAATGTTCAGTAAATGAAAAAAAATAAAGTTACACCAAATTGAAATTTGTGTCTTTCCCACACATCAGTGCCTTTGGGGTAAGCACCATACATTCAACTCTTTGTTCTCTCTTGTTCCTGATAGCTGCTTTTACTCACTGTGTACTCTTGGTAACTGTTTAGCAATTTTCCAGTCGTGAGTCTTCTGTGATTATCCATCTGCTAAGATTCCCAACACTAAAAGTAGGAGATCTAGCCTCCCAAGAGAGTTGGGTCTTAGTCATATTCAGCATTGAAGGAGGCAATATTTGCATGCATTGGCTACAAGTTAATTGGCATTATTGCCTGCTATGTTGGTAACCAAGATTACCCTTACTTCCACTGGTCTTTTCTTGTCCCAGTTAGCTGGGGCAAGGGGGCTGGATTTGAGTTGAGCTTACTGTTAGGCAAACCTTGAAGGAATCCCCAGCAAACAGAGCGGAACAAACGCTGGGAAGCTTCACTGGACCGGTAGTTTGTGGAGCTAAGCATGGCTATACAAAGATTCAGTAAAGCGCAGTGAGGACTTTACTGTACAGGATGGGGCATGGGAGGGGGCAGACCCTGATGTAGGTGCACTGGGAACCGCTTCCAGGCAACTTTAGTGATGCAGCAGAACCATTTGATTTTGTTACCACATGCACCTTTGCAAATTTTGTTGACGGGACCCTGGATAGTATTGCCAAATGTGTGCCTATTGGTTCTGTTAAGCTGTTGCACAGGACAGGCAGAGATACAATCAAGAATCTGACCCTTCTTTGACAAGTTAGTTCATCGCGATGGTGGTAATCGAGCCCCATTATGTCCACCGTTAGGACTTGGAAATGATTCTGAATGTTCTTGAATAGTTTCTTAGGATTTTATTCCACTCTAGCCTAGACCTATTCCTGTGTGATGAACTCAGACCTTTACAGTAGGCTGCCAGTGATAAGCGTGAACCAAGTTCAGCCACTCCTTAGCTCTATGTTCTTGGAGGTTACTCAGCCTCGCTGTCTTGCTTTTCCTTTCAGCAAGACTGGTTAACTGTGGAGAGTAAATGAGTGTGTTGCAGGCTTCAGCAGAGACTGACAGAATAAAACAGTGAGAGTCCTTGCGATACAGGATTGGAAAGTTACCCACAAATGACTATAACCTTAGATCCAAGCCTGCACAGTTTCTTTATGTCAACCCCAGCACGTGTGGATTTTATTCTGCTCATCATTGCTAACAGGACATGAATGTCGCCTCTTTTGTGTTTTGTTTGGTTTCCTATGAAAATGCTAGATGCTGCTATAACTGTGCTGGGATCTGCAGAAGCCTCTGGGACCTCCTCCCTAAGGTCCACTGCTTTTCTTCCTTCCAAGCTCTTCAGAAGCAGAGATTGCAGGCAGACCAAGCCTTGCTTGCATCCGATATATTGGAACTGTTCACCCCTCGAGTGTCTTTTCCTATTTACATGTAAATTAATTAAGATGAAATTAAATGTAAAATTTCATTCTTCAGTCACAGTAAATAAACTCTTAGTGTCCAACAGCCATTCGTACCGGGTAGCATAAAGTGGTGCTGTCGTGGAGGGAGATTCTGTGGGAGAAGAACTGGTCTAAACTGCAAGCCCTTCAAATGCAGAAGGCATGGCCTGAAGAAACACTTATTCTTCCACAGTTCTCACACACAGGCACGCACACAGACACACACACACAGACACACACACACACACACACAGAGACACACACACACACACACATACACATACATACACAATGTACTTTGGTCATATTGCCCCATTGTTCTCTCTTGTCTCCTCCCCAATTGAAGGCCTTCCAACAAATCTCCCGACCACCTTCATGTCTTGGTGTGTGTCTGAGTGTGTATGTGTGTGTATGCATATGTGTGAGTGTGTGTGTCTGTGTATACGTGTGTGTGTGTGTGTCTGTGTATTCTTGTCCTGCTGTATTTCGTGAGGGTTCTTGCATGAGCATTGGCAGGGTGGGGGTTATTTAATTGAGAACCACTTACAAGTGGCTACACCACTGAGGAATGATTCCCCTCCCTCCAGGAGTCATTAACATTAACCCAGCACTCTGTATCATTTGAGTGTATCTTTGCTCACATCTCCATTTTGGATTTTTGGCGTGGGCTTTTAAACATGAAGTACACAATATCTGGGAATCCAGTCTCATGAGTTCATCTGCTTGATGTCTGTCTGCAGACACTGGCTTGGAGTTATGTGTGAATATGCACCTACACTGTGTGCAGAAGGGGCCTCTTTCAAGCCATCTTCCAGGGCTGCCCAGCAGTCAGCGATAAAAAAAAAAAAAAAAAAAAAAATGCATGGTGTGTTTCTATAAAGAATAAACTGAATTCCTCTTCAGTATAAGGGATTTTTTTATGAAAGGATATTTCTTGGTAAATATAAATATTTGTAATTGTCAGTATACACAATATCCACATTTTACAGCTATTAGAATCAAACAAATGAGCCCATCTGTTTACACAGGATTTAATTACACAGTTTTGAGACATGATGCAAATATCGTCAGACCAGGCAGGGTTCGTGAGCACTTCCTCTGCAGGGAAAAATGCCTGGGTCAGGGTTTCCTCTGCTTTCTGCAAATTGTTCGCATGATGACGTGCTTTTCCAGGTCATTAACCTGGGCACGGCTTGGGGGGCCAAATGAAGAGCTCCGAGCAAACCATCCAAGGGACCGGGTGATTGGTAGAGCCAACAAAGAAAAACACCTCTGTCACTGACCCCTGAGGGAGCATTGGCAGAACAGTACCGTCTGGGATGGGCATGGTTCAATGCTCTCGTTTTGTTCCTTGAAGGCCTGCTTTCACTGATACTGAGAGAAAAAAAAAAAAAAAATGTGCACTGTGCCCCGTGGGAGCTGTTCAACGTGATGCCAGCAAAGACATTTAGGATGTCGTTTGTGAGACCACGCTTTCAAGGAGTCATCTACAATGTGTTACTCGGAAGCTCTGTTTGTTTCCGAGACTTCCTTCTGTTGTGATCTGTGGTACTATTGTGCTCTCTCTCACTTGCTCTCTTCTCTCTCTCTCTCTCTCTCTCTCTCTCTCTCTCTCTCTCTCTCTCTCGATACTGGGTCTTATTATGTTGCCATGGCTGGCCTTGAAATTACAGAGAGTTACCTGTCTCTGCCTCCCTAGTTCTGGGATTAAGGATGTGAGCCATCACACCCAGCTCTATGATACCTTTTGATTTTATTCTGTATTATTATGCATATGGGTGTTTTGCCTTCATGGATGTCCATGTACCACACATGTGTCTGGTGTCCACAGAGGCCAGAAGAGCGCATTGGATTTCCTGGAACTGGAATTACAAATGGTTGTGGGTGCTGGGAACTAAACTTGAATCCTCTAGAAAAGCAGCCAGTGCTTTAAGTTGCTAAGCCATCTCTCCAGCTCCTATATTTTGTCTTACAGTATAGAAGGAAAATAAAAAGAAAATGGACTTTTATCTCATCTAGACTCTTGTGTTTACAAGGAGCAGAAACCCAACTTAAAGACAATTGACTCTCAGGGAGTCAGGGGATGGTAGGCCATGGTTGAAACCTCAAAGCAGATGGTTGCCAGGCTGTGCACAGCATTATTTTCTCTCCAGGTCTTGGTCTCTGTCAGTCTTTCTGTCTCATCCTCTCAGACTCTGGTGTCCTAGAAATCAGGCCAGCCCAAGACGTGAATTCCCATCCTCATAGATGATTACACTAATAACAGTTGTGGTGGGGGAGGGGGAGAAAAAGACTATCTTTGTTAGCAAGGATCTTTGTTACGGCTGCTTAGATTCTACTGTCCCATATAGTGGACTTGTCTTGCAAAATCCCACCAAGCCTGACACTGTGGGACAAGCAGACATTTGCCAAGTTGAAACAGTGTCTGTGAAACTGAAGTACTCTTTGTCATCTTGCATGATTGGCAGACTTTCCAGCCATTTTCCTTGAAAGCCAGTTCTAATAACCTGGCCTGTCAAGGTCACCTCTGAGAGAGGAGAAGCATCTGTCTCCAATGAAAGCTGAATGTGAATTGCCACCACCGCCTGGCTCTCAGATGGGAAACAGAGCACCGCTCACTACTGGGTCCCCAGAGGGGACTCCCTGCTAGGATCCAGATTCCAAATTCAGTGCCTTTGACCCACCGTCTGAAGATGCGTGGTATTTTGCAGACCAAGAAACAGTGTTTGAGAGATTGGTTCAGTGAACTATCTGGCCCAGACATCAAAGACCCAGAAGATCAGCCTCTCTGCTCTCATTGGATGTCCCACCATCAAGCCACCTGCCTCACTCTTTTAAGTGGAGCCCCTAAACCATCCACAGGCAGCTGCCACCTTCTGAACCCTAACCCTTTGAAAGGGCTTTTATGAGCCAATGTGTCCATCACGCACAAGTGTGTGCGCCAGCTACTATTGAGAGCTGACAGAATACAGTCTGGATTGCGTTTCTTGAAAACAGATTTGACTCCACACCACTAGCAGGTCCTCAGCGTGTGGCTCTGTGGGGGGAAATGAGGTCTTTACAGAGGCAATCAAGTTAAAATGAGGTCGTTAAGGTCGACCCTAACTCAATGTAATTAGTGTCCTTATAAAGGGGGGATCGACTCTCTCTCGGGAGACAAGTATACTGGGAAGACAATGAGAAGAGACAGAGGGAAGACAGTCATTGATTAGCCAGGGAGATGGGCCCCAGAACACCTTCTCCTCTCTGATTCCTGGTTCACCAGGTAGCAGATCTCCACCTCGCAGATCGACAGCAGCTGGTAGGATTTCTCAGCCTCCGAAAGCACAAAGTCAAGCTGATAGTAAATATCTTTCTACACATGACCACACACTCTGCTGGTTCTGCTCCTTCACACACCCCCCCCCCCCACAAAGATTCTATCTTGTCTTTAATAGTCCTAAGTAAAACCTGAGGTAGAGCACGAAGCTTAGTTAGATTTTAAACCCAGGATACCCGCCTAGACAGTGAGAAGCTGGATAGCCTTCGTTCCTCTTCCTCTCCATCCTCTTTCTAGGGACCACGCTTAAGGGTACACCTGCTTAATAAGACTTCAGAGCTTGATTACTATGGCAGGTGGTGACCACACAGAAGCCCGCAGAGAGACCTGGCGTGAACCTCACCCAGCCTTGCAAGCCTTAAGCAAAGGCTGGCACTGATTCAGTTCAGCTTGCTGTTGGTGTTTGTCTGCCTTTTTATCATGAAAATGACATCTCAGTATACGTACTCATCAACTATTGGGTTGCCATCTGAAAAATGAGAGTTCATCTAATTATCTCCCCTAACAGATAGAACCCTCCTTGGTGCCATCAGTTAGCACTGCAAGCAACATTTAGACAAAGAGCATATCCTGGAAGGCAGGCACCGCTGCTTTAGGAACAAAGATACATCATCTACAGTAAACTAACTTACAAATTAAATAGGGAAATCAAGTAATTTAAATTTGGAGAGCTCCAAATGTTATTTCCAAGGATACAGGGAACGACTTTAAGGTCCTGAATTAAGTAATGAACTCAACAGAATGTTCTCACTTAGTAGAACACACTTAGTGCCAAGGCTGGGAGGAGGGGCATGGGAGTGACAGCAGATGCTTATGAAGGTAAGAGATGCACTCAGCACTGTGTTCCTCAAGATTTTGTAGGAGCCAGGCTTGGCCACGTGACTTGCTTTAGCAGTAAAATGTAACTGGACGAGGCTTATTTCCTTTTTGTCATTGTTTGTTTATCTTGAGACAGACTGTCACTGTGTAAACCTGGCTATCCTGGAACTCACTATGTAGACCAAACTAGCCTCAAACTCACACAGAGATCTGCTTGTTTCTGCTACCCAAGTGCTGGGATTAAAGGAATGTATGACCTACCCAAGTGACAGACTTCTTCCAGTAATTTGGAAGAACACATTTCAAGGAACTGTAAGAAGCTGTCTGAGAGCTGGTGTGGTGATGGCTTACCCATGAAATCCCAGCACTCAGGAGGTTGATGGGAGAGGGGTGGTGATCTTGAGGCCAACCTAAGATACATAGGAACATTCTGTCCCCGAACAACAGAAAGCATTGTATGGCTCTCAACCCTCTTTTCCATCAGAAGACCAGTATATCCCAGACAGAGGCTGCTGTTTTATCCCACATCCCCAAGCAGAGAGCATACAGAATAGAACCACACTCATTTCACAGATGTGCTCTCTATTTTCTAATGTATATGAGTACATTGTAGCTGTACAGATGGTTGTGAGTTTTCATGTGGTTGTTGGGAATTGAATTTCGAACCTCAGCTTGCTCTGGTCAAATCCACTTGCTCTGGACCATTCCTGCTTGCTCTGGCCCAAAGATATATTTATTATTTTAGATAAATACACTACTGCTGTCTTCAGAGATACAAGAAGAGGGCGTCAGATCTCCTTACGGGTAGTTGTGAGCCACCATGTGGTTGCTGGGATTTGAACTCAAGTCCTTTGGAAGAGCAGTCAGTGCTCTTTCCCACTGAGCCATCTCCCCAGCCCCACAGATGTGCTTTCTAAGCAAGCAGTTTATCTTCGCTGTTTCACTGGCTGAGGCTGGGGGTACTATCTGAAACATGGGCTTAGGAAAAGCTAGATGATCTCAGGCACCAAGACATGAAGTGCACAAGGAAACCAGAGTAGATTTGATAAATAAAACAGTGAACAAAATGAATAAAATAAAAACAACTGACAAATAATCCCCAGGATAGCTTTCTACCTCTGAAAAGGAAACTACAAACTGAAATGCTGATGGTGTCAAGGTGGGTAAAAGATTTGTGAGGTGTATCCCCAGACGCTGGCTACAAAGACCTCTGTGATCAGCATGGTGACACGTGCCTATAACCTTCAGGGTCATAATGGACTAGAGAGTGGCAGACACCCTGTCTCAACCTGGCCTTCCCATCTCCCTGTCAGGAAGGTGCATGTACTGGCTGGATTCTACCAGTTCTCCATGTGGCTCCCTCAAAACCAGCTTCTCAAAACATGGCCAGTTAGGTGGAAAGAACTCTGAGAGAGTTGGAGCCAGCTTTGTACCAGGTAACTGGTAAAGGTACTTTGCAGGCATGTCATATATGCTCTGTTGGTCCTCAAAGAGGTCAAGATTGACCTTTGTAGGGAGAGGAACTAGAGAGATGACAGAGGTTAAGAGCAATGGCTGCTCTTGTAGAGGACCTGGGTTCAGTTTCCAGCACCTACATGGAAGCTCACAACCATCTGTAACTCCAGTCTCAGGAGATCCATTCCCCCCTCTTCTGGCTTCTGTGGGCATTCTAAGTACATTCATGCAGGAAAAACACTCATACGCATAAAACCCATAATTTTTTTTAATTAAAGAAAAACAACTGAGCTTTGAACTGGATGTACCTTTGCTTAGAAGAGCTCATGGGTTCCCTGACTGCAAGCAAGTCCTTTATAATTTCTCTAAGTGTCACTCTACTTTTTGGAAGTAAGATAATTATGGAACTGTCTTAGGGCATTGTTTGTTGTTGTTGTTGCTAGTAATACAAGACCACAGACCAGGTAAGCCCTCAGGAAAGAAGGTTTCATTTGGATCATGACTTGTGAGGTCCAAGGTCAAAGGGCTGCACCTGGCCCTGGCCATTGACTCTTTCGTAGGACAATCATCACATGGCAAGAGACAGGAAGCAGCCATGTGCCTGAGTCCTCAGTCTTATGTAGACTCTTCTTATAAAGACCCCATTGTAGGGTATCCTTATGGTCTTACTAGGTTTGTGTCATCCCCTCCAAAGACTATAATTGTATGGTCTCTACCCTTGTTAACAGTTCACAACAATGACGGGACTCCATCATGTGTTTCTGGGAAGACAAACGTTGTGTAAACTAAAGTATGAATCTCCCTCATGGGGCATAGGAGGTAGTGTGCCTGACACAGCCCTCGGTGAACATGAGCTGTAATGTCTGTAATTGCTACTATTATTTCTCTTGGTCATAAGGCAATCTCTGTTCCTAATACTCACAAAGGTATTGTAATATCAGCACAAATGCTTCAAACACTTAAAAAAACTGCATGTGTATGAATATATGCTCATATATGTGTGGGTGCATATATGCATATACATAAGGAATCATGGTTGACCTTGTCACTTCTTGGGTACCGTCTTTTTGTTTGTTTTGATTTAGGATTTCTCACTGGAGCTCATCAAGTACTAGGCTGACGGACCTTTAATCCCGTCTCTGCCTCCCCAGCGTGGGGATTAGAAACTCATACTACCACATCTGAATTTTTTTGTTTGGTTTTGTTGTGAGACAGGTTCTTACTATGGAGCACTGGCTGGCCTTAAACTCACAGATCTACCTGCTTCTGCCTCCCTGCCGCCTTGGAATGAAAGGTGGAAAGCCCTATATCTAGCACATATGGGTTTTTTCCGTCAGTTCTGGGATCAGACATAGGTCCCCAGGTTTGCAAGATAAGCTCTCTTTTAAAATGTATCTTAAGGGAAAAAAATCATTAAATTAATAGAAAGTCATCCCAGTAATATTTGAGATCAAATTCCTGTGACCTTCAAATTCTGTCTGGAAGGTAACAGTAGGATTGTTAAATTCAGTTTTCATCCTTTAAAATTCACTGAAATGAATGCTGCTTCTCCCTCAAATCTTTGTCTCTCCTTTCTCTGTGATAAGGAAGAAGAAAAAAAAACTTTAGGGGAGAAAAAGTTACTAGATTTGTAAACGAGTTTTCCAATTACTAGGTGTCTGCAGAGAGAGATGCCATAATTGCTCAAGGTGAAGGCAAGGAAAGAGATAAGGAAGTAAATTATCCAGAGGATCGATGGCAGAAGACTAAAAATGCAGGCGCGTTCTCCCCGATCCCACCTGTCAGACATGATGGAATGAAACTGTGCAACTCACCAGAAAATACTTACACGCAGCCACTCTTCAGCAGGCTTCTCTTGCCACCTCCCCATCCACAGATGCTAGAAGGGATAACTACGTCATGAAGTCCCAAACAAGGGAGGGATGAGGACCAGGTGGTAGAAGTTCTGCTTACTGGTTGGCAAGAAAAAGCCTGGTACAAGGCAATGCAGTATGGGAGATGCTGAGGCGGGGCCCCAGGGAGTGGAGTGGGTGAGGGCTGGCATACTCTCTGACTCACTGCTATCCTGTTTGTCCTGCCTTTGATCACAGACACTACAAGGCCAGATTTGGACAAGGTTGACGTCTATGGACCATCAGCATTGACTTGGCATTGAATATCTCCTGGCTAGTCTGGTGATTTTTTTTTCTTGATCAAATGAATGTTTTTAAGCCTTGGGTTTCATGAGCACAGGGATATTTTGCTTTGTCCTTAGAGCCAAAAGTGGAGTTCGTTTTTTTTTTTTTTCTTTTCTTTTTTTTCCTATAGCAGCCTTCTCGAACTTATCAAGTGTAGGTGGTTTTTAACTCTCTTTACTGTGAATGAAATCCATTCCAGATGGGATACTATTTGACTTTGCATATAGGTCTCACACGATTGATAAAGTATTTATTCAACAAACATTTACTGGGCGGTATCTGAGCCAGGTATTCCAGGGGACACAGCAATAAACTAGATAGATGCAGGAGCTGCTGCCATTAAGTTTATGATCTACCAGGGAAAACTATTAGGTTATTGTGATAAGACTATAATGAAGCTAATGTTAGCAGCAAACAGTAATTGAATGATTGTCAGGAGTCAGGTACAAAGTACACCAACATGCATTAACTCATTTAAGGTAGAGGACGTTGGTAATATTCCTACTGCCATTTCAAAAATGTGGAAGAGAGTCAGTGCAAAAGTAAGAGCACTTCCTGCCCAAGCACAGGGACCTAAATTTAAACCAGTACTCACATAAAAAGCTTTGACCTCAGCACTGTGTGTGGCAGAGAAAAGAGAATCACTAGTTTTGAGAATCTGCCTCAAAGGAGAGTGATAGACTGAGATAACTGGTGTCCTCTTCTGGCTTCTGCATGCACGCATGCATGTGCTCCACCTCCTGCCATGCACATGCAACACACACGGTGGGGGGGAGGGAGGGAGAGAGGGAGAGATAGACAGACAGACAGACAGACAGACAGACAGACAGACAGGCAGGCAGGCAGGCAGGCAGGCAGGCGGGCAGACAGACAGGCACAGAGAGACACAGACAGACAGGGACAGAGAGAGACAGAGACAGGGACAGGGGCAGAGACAGAGAGACAGAGGGACAGAGACAGGGACAGACATACAGACATGTAAACAGACAGAGGGGGGAGAGGAAGAGGGAGAGGGAAATGTTGTAGGTAATATAGCAGAGCTGAGCTACGAACTGGCATGGTTTGCCTTCATGGGTGATGTTTTTACCCCCTGTGTTATGACTGAATGAGCTCTGGGCATACAGGGTAACCGGGACACAGTTCTTTAATCTGGTCCATATACTTCAGGAAAAGATTCTGCTGAACCTTGCAAGACAGGCAGGGTTTAGCTTAGCTGAGAATCAGAGGAGCCTGCCAGGCAGTGAGTTGTTGTTCAGAATGACTACTATTAAGTGATTTCTAGCAGTGGTTTTAAGTAGGATCTAGGAAATCAGGGCTTCTGGACCAGAGCCTTTCCCTTTTCCTCACTGCTCTATCCAACCAATTCCCACAGATAAAAGCAAGGGGAACCTGGGGTGGAAAGGTTTCGCTTAGACACCTTCCTCTGAGGAGGAGGTTGAGACATCTCACAGGTTTCCCTTTACAAACCAATAGCCCACGTGGGGCGGTCCACCCACCCCAGACTAGGACTTAGGCTTTCCTTTCTTGAAACCAGGAGAGGATTTTTTCAGGAGGAGAAGAAAAAAAAAAAAGAGTGGATATTTGAGTAGGCAGATGATATCTGCCAGAGCAGACTGAAGCTCTACCTAATCACACATGTAACAATTTGGCAACCAATCCGAATATAACAAAATAAAGGGACCTGAAGAAGCCCAGTATGGGAGACAAGCTTGGGAGATGGTGAGAGATAAAGCCAGCAGGAAGCAGAGCATGGAGGTCCTCGCATGCCTCCCTAAGGTGTTTACATGAACCCTGAAGATGAAGGGGGGTCTGTGGGAACTTAGATAAGCCAAAAGATCTGTGGTGACTGGTTAGAAGAGTCATCCTGGTAGCTCTGTTAAGATTATTTGAAGGAAAGATGAACAGTGGGCAAGTAGCTGGAATGATGGCATAGAGGGAAAGTCAGGGATGATAGTATCTGGATGATCCACAGAGGAAGGGATGGAGAGAAGGGTCAAATCTCAGTAATGAATTCTGAAGCAAGAGCCCCAACAACTTGAAGACAGTTATTGATAAATGGCATCTCTGTTTCCACTAGTAAAAACATTAGCATAGCTGCTGAGCCAGGTAGCACTGTAGGCCTATAAAGTTCTGTACCCATGGACTATATGGGAAGACTGAGTTCAAGCTCATGATAAAGAACTGGCAAATATAACAAAAAAGAAAAAAAGGAAAAGAAAACGATGAAATCTACTTTTTAAATTTGAATTCTATTTATGCCTGTTATATATGTATGTGTATGCATACAACATGCCACAATCCAGAATGGACTCATATCCCCAGTAAACCTGTCATAAGTTGAAAATATTGGAAGTCAAGTGCATTTAACACAGGTCAGTGATCAAATGTACCAGCTTAGAAATACAGCACACTGTGGATGGTCTGTTGTTTATCTCCCAATCACTCGGCTGAATGGGAGCTGGGGCTTGAAGCTACCTCTCACTCGGAGAGAAGAATGCCCCTTGTCTTTTGACTGGGGAGGAGGACTCTAAAGCTTGCATCATGTTTATGCATGTTTATACTGAATGAGTGCATGGTACTTCTCACCACTGTATATTGAATTTGTACGTCGGGGACTGTTTATACGGAAGTTCCATTGGCTTACGGTAAAAATCCACTGTCCTCTGTCTCAGAATCTCTAACAGTGTACACTGCTCCATTGAGTTGTCTATATAATCTCTGGGTCATTTCTCCTGATGTTTGTCTTCCCACCTCTGGCAAACATGATTATTCCATTATTTTCTTAACTTCCAATGAAGGTAGAACTTTGGTTTCTTCCTGATGTCACTTTACTTCCTGTGAAAAAACACACACTGTCTCTTCTGAACTTGTTAAAATCAGTAGATATCAAAGAATGGGGGCAGACATGCTATCTAGTATTTGTTCTATGATAGTCATGTTATTAGATGAGACACTTAGAACTGTAGGGATACAGTTCCATTTTCATATAAATGGGCAGATGTGCATAAGTGTGGGCATGTGTGCATGCGTGTTTGTGTATGCGCGTGCGTGTGTGTGTGTGTGTGTGTGTGTGTGTGTGTGTGTGTGTGTAGTCAAAGATTGAAGCCAGCATTTTGTGACTGACCAGACACAAGCTTTATCCCACTGAGCTTTATCCCCAGCCCTGGTCCAACTCACCCATTGCAAACTGCCAACCTCTCCATGAACCAAAGTGAAGCATTGTATAGTTCTTCACTCTGTACGTAAATATACTTTCAATATATTTAAAAGTAATGCCCCATCAGCTTGCTGCTCCTCGGTGCACAGGCTGCTCTCCAGGCTTTTGTATCTGTTTGGCGTTTCTGTAAAACAGACCAGTCTAAGATTTAGTGGTTAGAAACAAGAGTCAGCTGTGTAGCTCACAATTCTCCAGGCTGACTGACTAGTTGGGCTGCTCTCAGTTAGGTGGTCCTCCTGGTTTGGGCTAGAATCTGACCCTTGAGAGTGGAAAGCCAGTCAGCTATTCGCTCTTAGCCACCTTTCTCTTGGTCTTGTACCTGGTGGCTCATCCCAGAGCTTACAGTGGTGACAAGGAGATGAGAAGGAGGAAATGCCCAAGCTCTAGGATTGAGACTAGGGTCACAACTATCTTGCTTCCATCATATTCTATGAGCTGAAGAAGGCACACCAGTCTAGAAGGAAGGGGTTAAGAAGAAGATGCTATGCCTTCAAAATAAAGCATCGCCTTAGTTAGGGCTTTACTGCTGTGAATAGGCACCATGACCAATGCATGTCTTACAAAGGACAACATTTAATTGGGGCTGGCTTACAGGTTCAGAGAGAGGTTGAGTCCATTATCATCATGGAGACTACTAGGCTGTATATAATTTGTTCCTGGCGTTCCCCCCTTTACCATGAGCCTTACAGTTTGTAATGTGTGTGTACACACTACTACACACTACAATGTTAGTGTGAGCAGTCAGAGGATAGCTCTGTGAGTTAGTTCTTTTCTTCCACCTTTAAGTGAATTTGGAGAATCGGACTCAAGTCATTGGGCTTTCAAAGCAAATTCCTTTTTTAGCTAAGCTATCTTGCTAGTTCAGAGTATAAGGGTATATTTAATTCTCGTCCTGGCATGTCTTTGTACCCCCTCTCCCTTCTCTCTCTCCTTCTTTCCCCCTCCCTTCTTTTTCTGCCCTCTTCCTACTTCATTGTCCTCTTTCTCTCTGGCAGGGATCTCAAGAAGCCCAGGCTAGCACAAAATTCATTAAGTTGCCAAGGATAACCTTGACTTTCTGATTGTTTCCCCTTCAAGTCTTGAATCCCGGGATCATAGGTGTGTGCTACTACACTCAATTTTGTTTAACTGGTACTGGGGGATTGAAGCCAGTAGGCAAACTCTTAACCAACTGAGCTATATCCCCAGCCCTGGTTCTGATATTTCTGCTTTTTCTAAAGTTTCTTTTAAGTTAGATTTATTAGTTTTATGTGTATTTTGCCTGTATGCCAACTTCAGGACTTGTACAAGCTCTATCATGGTGAGGTATAGTGGTACAGGCTTATCATCCAGAGCTTAGGAGGCTGAGGATGCAGGATCACCAGCTTAAGACCAGCCTCCAGCATACACTAAGACTCTGTCACAAACAAAACAAGAGGAAAAAAATCACAGAGGAGACTTGATTGGATGTAGGTTGAGAAAAGGGATGATGCCTGAGAATTCCACCCTCATATTGATCTTTTTTGACCCCATGATTGTTAATGGATAGGACCACTAACAGAAAGGGACACCGAAGAATGGATATCTTAATTGGAAAGGGAGCACATGCCTCTGAAGGGCTGTAATGATGCTTTCTTCTTGTCATCAGAATCTACACAGCAGGGCTCTGCTGAGCAGTGTTGTGGTCTCCTGTATTAGGAAGATTGGTTAGCGCTACTTACAGGACACTTACCAGGGTAAATGGTGGCTCTGGCTGGGTTCTTGGGAGGTACTGGGGAGTGGAGCCCCTTGAGACTCAATATGGTTAACGGCTGTGAGTGGTTAAGACTGCAGGCACTGCTGGGGAAGTATTCCCAGAAGGCTGTTTGTGCTCTATATTAGGGAAATTAAGCACTAAGAATGTGTTCAATTTAGATCCATCTGGTCTGTGTGTCTCCTTTTCCTTCTTTCCCTCCAGAAAAGACTACTGTTCGAACAAAGGCACTTGACGGTCACTTCAAGTTACTAGGAAACAAGGCATTTAGGACCTGGTCATCTTGAAAAGCAGAAAGAAAAGCTACCTCATTCTAGCTGGTGAAGGTCTCTGCCCAAAGTAGAGGTCATCATCGAGTGTGCTGCCTACTGAGTAGGATACAAGTTGGGAGGAAAGACAGGAGGACCAAGTTGAAAGCAGTATGTTTAGAGGAATGGGTCAACATTTAACAACCAACAGATTGTTCAACAAGTGAAGCCATTTGCCACCGAGCCTGAGGACCTAGTCAGACCCCCAAGATCCACATAGTAGAAAGAGAAAATTGCAACTTGCCACTGACCCCTGTGTGCACTTACATACATCTATACGTGTTATTTAAAATTTTTAAGAAAACCATCCTTACTGTAGAAATCTATATAGCTGTTATTAAAACAAGGTAGACCATTATTATTGACTTCAGCATTATTTATTTTTATCTGACTTTTTGAGAGAGGGTCTCTTGTAGCCCTGGCTGGCTTTTAATTACTGTGTAGCCAAGCATGGGTTTGAACTACTGATCCCTTGCATCCCTTGTGGAAAGAGACACTGGAACAGTATCCTAAAAAGTGGATGTTTGACATCCCTGGACTCAGACATCCTACCTTCAAATTTGAGACTCATCTCAGCAGTCACTCTCTGCTGCCTCAGTTTCCTAACAGTGGCTTCCAACACCAACAATTTCTAGCCTCTCTACTAGCAGCCTTTTTCAGAACTTTGAATGATGCTCAGTAGAAGCTTGGGATCAGAATGATGGGGAAGTCTGGAAAAAGAAAAGTCAAGAGTCGGAAGTCCTCTCTGGGCCTTGTTCCCATGATTTAGGACATCTGCACTCAATCTAGTTCAGCACTCAGTGCTTTGCTGGACAGGTCTCAGGCCCTGGATGGCCTGGTCCCCTTATTGTGATGTCAGACTACAGGAAAGAACTCAGAATGGAAGAGGTCACTTCCTATGGGTGATTTGAACTCTACATTTTCATTATTAGTGTTACTCAGGGTTGCTTCTGGGTAACCCTGAGGCAGCTCCAGGCTGCACCCCATCCTGCATCCCTCTTTCCTCCCCAGGATCTCTTCCGACTAATTCCAGCAGGGCTATGATTTCATCTCCTTGTCTCTCTGGTACCCAGGGAATAGTATACTAGAGTTTTTGAATTTTATTTCTACCACGTGTCAGATAGTCAGCCTTAACAAGTGCAATTGCATGAGTCACCCTTAACCCCAGCCCACTTGGCATTGTTACTCACTCTTGTCTCCTTGGTGACACATCGGAGACACAGCACCACTAAAATGACTGTGGAAATTAGTCATTTGTAGAGTCAGAAGTGGCCACCAAGTTAACATGAGTCTAATCTCCAAAACAAAGACCTGTCAATCCAACTAAGCTTTTAACCAATTCTGAGGCTTTGGTGAATGTGGCAGAGCTGGGAACTGTCACTCAGGGTGGTTCCCAAACACTCATGTTACTTAGGAAGTTCCTCTGTGTTTGTTTGTCATCAACTGCTCTTCCCACTCCAACACCAAGCAATGACTAATTCTCTCCCCACAACTGAGCCAAAGTCTTGCTCCTGTTCCTCAAGCACTGACCTATACCCAACTTATTCTCTTTCTAGATTTACCTTTTTAATTTTTTAAAAAAATTAAAGGTATAATCTACCAAGATGAATTCTCAATTCTGAACCTCTATGCTCCAAATCAAAGGGCATCTACATTCATAAAAGAAACTTTACTAAAGCTCAAAGCACACATTACACTGCACACAATAGTAGTGGGAGATTGCAACACTCCACTCCTGCAATGGATAGATCATGGAAACAGAAACTAAACCAAGACACAGTGAGACTAACAGAAGTTATGAAACAGATGGATTTAACAGATATCTATAGAACTTTTTATCCTAAAACAAAAGGATATACCTTCTTCTCAGCACCTCATGGTAACCTCCAAAATTGACCATATAATTGGTCACAAATCAGGCCTCAACAGATACAAGAAGATTAAAATAATTCCTTGTATCCTATCAGACCACTATGGACTAAGGCTGCTCCTCAATAACAACATAAACAATAGAATGCCCACATACACGTGGAAGCTTAACAACACTTTACTCAATGATAACTTGGTCAAGAAAAATAAGAAAGAAATTAAAGACTTTCTAGAGTTTAATGAAAATGAAGCCACAACATACCCAAACTTATGAGACACAATGAAAGCAGTCCTAAGAGGAAAACTCATAGCTTTAAGTGCCTCCAAAAAGAAACTGGAGACAGCACACCTGAAAGCGCTAGAACAAAAAAAAGCAAATTCACCCAAGAGGAGTCAAAGGCAGGAAATAATCAAACTCAGGGCTGAAATCAACCAAATAGAAACAAAAAGAACTATACAAAGAATCAACTAAACCAGGAGCTGGTTCTTTGAGAAAATCAACAAAATAGATAAACACTTAGCCAGAGTAACTACAGGGCACAGAGACAGTATCCTAATTAACAAGATCAGAAATGAAAATGGAGACATAACAACAGACACTGAAGAAATCGAAAAAATCATGAGATCCTACTACAAAAGCCTATACTCAACAAAACTGGAAAACCTGGATGAAATGGACAATTTTCTAGACAGATACCAGGTACCAAAGTTAAATCAAGATCAGATCAACGATCTAAACAGTCCCATATCTGCTAATGAAATAGAAACAGTCATTAATAGTCTCCCAACCAAAAAAAAGCCCAGAACCAGATAGGTTTATCAAACCTTCAAAGAAGACTTAATACCAATACCAAAGGGATACAAATTGGAAAAGGAGTCAAATTATCACTATTTGCTGATGATATGATAGTATACGTAAGTGACCCCAAAAATTCCAGAGTTTTATCAAACCTTCAAAGAAGACCTACTACCAATACTCCTCAAACTATTCCACAAAATAGAAACTTAAGGCACTCTACCCAATTCATTCTATGAAGCCACAATTACTCTTATACCTAAACCACACAAAGACCTAACAAAGAAAGAAAACTTCAGACCAATTTCCCTTATTAATATCGATGCAAAAATATTCAATAAAATTCTTTCAAACAGAATCAAAGAACACATCAAAATGATCACCCACCATGATCAAGTAGGCTTCATCCCAAGGATGCTGGGATGGTTCAATATACGGAAACCCATCAACGTAATTCACTACATAAACAAACTCAAAGAAAAAAAACCACATGAACATATCATTAGATGCTGAGAAAGCATTTGACAAAATCCAACATCCCTTCATGATAAAAGTCTTGGAAAGATCAGGAATTCAAGGCCCATACTTAAACATAGTAAAAGCAATATACAGAAAACCAATAGCAAACATCAAACTAAATGGAGAGAAACTTGAAGCAATCCCACTAAAATCAGGGACTAGGCAAGGCTGCCCACTCTCTCCCTACTGTACTTGAAGTCTCCTTATTGTACTTGAAGTCCTACAAAGAGCAATTAGACAACAAAAGGAGATCAAAGGGATATGAATTGGAAAGGAAGAAGTCAAATTATCACTATTTGCTGATGATATGATAGTATACTTAAGTGACCCCAAAAGTTCCACCAGAGAGCTCCTAAACCTGATAAACAACTTCAGCAAAGTAGCTGGATATAAAATTAAGTCAAGCAAATCAGAGGCCTTCCTCTACACAAAGGATAAACAGGCAGAGAAAGAAATTAGGGAAATAACACCCTTCACAATAATTACAAATAATATAAAATACCTTGGTGTAACTCTAACTAAGCAAGTAAAAGATCTGTTTGACAAGAACTTCAAATCTCTGAAGAAGGA
This sequence comes from Montemys delectorum, assembly GCA_019843815.1. Taxonomy (NCBI): domain Eukaryota; kingdom Metazoa; phylum Chordata; class Mammalia; order Rodentia; family Muridae; genus Montemys; species Montemys delectorum. The sequence continues at coordinate 22,955 of JADRCD010182193.1, forward strand.
AATTGAAGAAGATCTCAGAAGATGGAAAGATCTTCCATGCTCGTGGATTGGCAAGATTAATGTAGTAAAAATGGCCATCTTACTGAAGGCAATCTACAGATTCAATGCAATCCCCATCAAAATTCCAACTCAATTCTTCACAGGCTTAGAAAGAGCAATTTGCAAATTCATCTGGAACAACAAAAAACCCAGCATAGCCAAAACTATTCTCAACAATAAAGGAACCTCTGGTGGAATCACAATCCCGGACCTTAAGCTGTACTACAGAGCAATTGTGATAAAAACTGCATGGTATTGGTACAGTGACAGGCAGGTAGATCAATGGAACAGAATTGAAGACCCAGAAATGAGCCCACACACCTATGGTCACTTGATCTTTGACAAAGGAGCTAAAACCATACAGTGGAAAAAGACAGCATTTTCTTTTCTTTTCTTTTCTTTTCAACTTTCTTGAACATTTTTATTTTTGAGAAAAGAAGATGTTGCTATCAGTAAGTTGGCATCAAAAATCTGACTTGATATACACATAGCTAAATAAGGTCAAAGGAGATAACATGAGTTAGGAGACATCAAAATAAGCTGAAGACAGAAGCAGGATTTAAGTACTACTATGATCTTCAAAGTCTTCTAGCTGCCACAAACAATATTTTCCCTAGTCTACTATGTTTGATTATAAGGGATGGCTGGTTGGAATGTTTTTTTTTTAAATTTTTTATTAGATATTTTCTTTATTTACATGTCATATGATTTCTCCTTTCCCAGTTTCCCCTCCAAAAAACAAACAAACAAACAAACAAACAAAACAACAAGAACAAACCCCTGTTGCCTTCCCCCTCCCCATGCCTGCCACCCCACCCTCTCCCACTTATTGGCCCTGGCATTCCCCTACACTGGGGCACAAAACCTTCACAAGGCCGAGGTCCTCTCCTCCTATTGATGATCAAATTTGCAATCTTCTACTATACACATGCTGCCAAAACAATCAATCCCACCATGTATAGCCCTTGGTTGGAGGTTGGGTCCCTGGGAGCTCTGAAGGTACTAGTTAGTTCATATTGTTGTTCGTCCTAAGGGTCTGCAAACCCTTTAGCTCCATAAATCCTTTCTCTAACTCCTTCATTGGGGACCGTGTACTCAGTTCAATGAATGGCTGTGAGCCTCTACAT